>SNQJ01S0006666.1:206899-220385 GCA_010110895.2 Picea sitchensis
CAAAAACTTCCTTATCATAAATAGCTTATACAATGTTCAAGAGATAACTCAAACCAATACAGATAGTCCTCCCCAAGAGATGCGCCACTCTTCTTCTCCTCTCTCTAACTGGTAATTGCAGCTTGCCTCATAAGATAATGAACAAGTGAGTTGTTTGATAAAGTGAGGCGCTAGCCTCCTATGTAAACAAGACTGGCACATGTGAAAGGGTTTCACTGGCAGGGCCGACCTCTCACTCTGGGTGGGTAAACCCACCTTTAAATTAATTCCGGGTCTCAATAATAACTGTCGGGTCCGACTTCTTATTCTGCCCATTATAATTGTCCGATGACCAATCCGCAAAAGGGGATTTGGTCCTAATACAATTACCGACATGATTAATCCACAATGGGGATTAATCCTAATAATAAAATAACAATAATAATAAGAATGCTCTTCGCAGTTACATTATTTCAACAAAGATGTATAGAGGGAAGGGATCCAGGGACTAGATCATGGTCCACTAGGTCTCTTTCCTAACATTTGAGGTCGAATGAAGAAAATTCAAGATAGAACGATGTCTCGAGGAAGAGTTGGGGGAAGATATGGACCACCCACTATGTTGTTGTCTAGAAGAAGTAACCTGCTTTCGATGTATAGGTGATCTCATCTGCCTGCTGGTAAGGGGTATGGTATAGTAAAGTCTCTGAGGTCTTTGGGGAGGGGGGACGGTCCCTTGGGTCCACACCGATATGGAGTTAGGCAATGCTACTATCAGTGTGTCTCTTTGTGCCCCCAGCAGATGGGAGCACCATAAAGAAGGAAGTAATTTGTTGAGTGGGATCTAGTCTAGGAGGAGGCTGGAGAATGTGGGAACGAAGTTTGAGGGCCTCTTGCATGTAAAGGGATAGACATGTCTAGTCTGAGTACCGAAAGAAACTGGGTAGGGTCTAGATCCCCTTGAACCAATTATGAAATCTCCCATGAATCTCAGAATAAATGGGGAAACTAAATATGAAGTGCCCCTCTGTCTCCACATCACAAAGATGACATAGCTGGCATATCCTCTTTGCTCGTCCAGTCCGATGGTCCATCTCAACTCAAAGTCTGTGTGAGCCCACTCAGAACTGGTCCAAGGGGATACAAAGAGAATGCATCCAATGACAAGATGTGTATGGGGATTGGATAATGAGTTTGTCCCTCACCTCTATGAAATGATCAACATAAAATGCCATCTTCAGACGTAACCAACCCTAGGGGTTTGTCCAAGGGACCTGCACGAATTGTCTTAAATGTCATCCTCGACGATCCTATTCAACTCTTGCCTAGTAGGTAGGCGGTGGCTAGGTGCATCCATGAGTATCTGAATGGAGGAAGTTGATCCATCGAAATACCAATAGACTCCAAAAGGTTTGAGACCCCTACAAACCAACACCTAGTGCAACCACGAGGACTAGATAAGGCAACAAAATCCGATGACCTATATGCTAGATATGGGTACTGGTCTTGTCCCGTCATTGAATCGACAAATCATTGATAAGTTTTAGAAATATATTCACATTGAAAGACATAAGACAACTCCATGTACCGCTCTATAGAATGGAGTTGCATAATAGATGAACAAAACATTGATGGAGAGAGCTAGGAGTATGCTTAGTGGATCCAACTTAGAGAATAATTTCTGGGCAGAAACAATGACTATTGTTTGTTACTTGATTGATAGGTCTCCCACATAAGCTCTTATGGATAAGACTCCTATGGAGGCTTGGATGGGAAAGAAGCCCTCACTTCAACCTCTTCGTGTTTTTTGTTGTGAGGCATATGTCCATGCTAAGTCACATGGTTCAGGTTTGAGTTCAGGTTCGATAACAATTAGGTTCTTCGAATTTGAATTTTTCGATGAGGTTCGCCATTAGGTATGTCTATATATATATATATAAACTTTAAAATGAATATAACATAAAATAATAAGAAATCAACATCAATAAACATAATAAATGTTACGATGGACATGGAAATTGCAATGATAGATTACAAGCTTAAATAGTGACATGAGGTTACGAGCTTGAACTGGACTCAGTCAATGGCCATGAGGTTCGACGAACCTCAATTTTTTTTTTAAGTTCACCAAATTTCAAACCTCAAGGTTGAAGTTCGGTGAACCTTGTAACATAATGCTCATGTGCCTATGGAGAAGCGGTTGAAGTTGGATAACAATCCTGTGAAATGTATCTTCATCTACTATGGCATTGGTGTAAGGGGTACAAGCTTTAGGATTTTGTGGCTGGAAAAGTTATGTATAGTAGGAATGATATTTTCGAAGAAGTTAAGCTTTCTCCCACAGTGGTGTAGCTAGAAGACGATGAGAAATCAGTGGGATTTTTCCCACAATGGTGCAACTAGAAGAGGATGAGAAGTCAGTGGTTCAACTACCATTGAAGACAAAGAAAGATGAACCAAAAAATGAAGAAGAAGTTCATGATGGGCCTGATGAGGAGGGTTTAGAGAGTTTGGAAGAAACTCCATCTCAAACTTTAAGGAGGTCCACTTGGCAAAGAAGACAATTGGACATGTATAATTATAGTCCCTCTAATTTCAAAAGTATATTTTCTTTTTTTGCTAACATCGATGAGCCTAGAACTGTGAAAGAAGCAATGGAGATGGAAGATAAGGAGCTTTGGAGATTGGCCATGGATGAGGAAATGGTTGCACTTAGAAATAATGGTACATGGGACTTTGTATCATTGCCTGATGAACGAAAACCCATTGGATGTAAATGGATATTAAAAAAGAAGATCAGTTTAGATGGATATGTTGAAAAACATAAGGCCAGGTTGGTTGTGAAAGGATATTCTCAGGTTGAGGGGATAGACTTTGGTGAGATCTTTTCCCCAGTTGCTAAGCTAACAT
This sequence comes from Picea sitchensis, assembly GCA_010110895.2. Lineage (NCBI taxonomy): Eukaryota > Viridiplantae > Streptophyta > Pinopsida > Pinales > Pinaceae > Picea > Picea sitchensis. The sequence continues at coordinate 209,789 of SNQJ01S0006666.1, forward strand.
CTATTAGGTTCTTATTATCTGTAACGACAATTTTGGATTTAGAGATAGAACAAATGGATGTGAAAACAACATTCTTACATGGTGACTTGAAGGAGGAGATCTATATGACACATCGATAGCACTATATTAAACATGGTAAATAGTCATTGATTTGCAAATTAAAAAAAAGTCTTTATATGGTCTCAAACAATATCTCAGAATGTGGTACCAAAAGTTTGATTCTTCTGTGTTGGGATGGTGGTCATTTCCTTGTTATCACTCTATATGTAGATGATATGTTATTATTTGGTGACAATAAGGATGTGATTCATGATTTGAAATCTCATCTTTTAGCACAATTTGATACAAAGGACAAGGTTTGCAAAATATATCTTAGGAATGGAGATTAGGAGAGATAGAACAAATATAAAGCTTTGGTTCAGCCAGAGTAAGTAYGTAAACTTTGTGGTACARCATTCTTGCATAGCAGATTGCAAACCATTGAGTGTTACAATTTTTGTGGGAGCTAAGCTTTCAATTGAGCAGTGTCCTACAACACCCAAAGAGATGGAGGATATGACTTATATTCCTTATGCTAGTGTAGTTGGTAGTTTGATGTATTCTATGGTCTATGCTAGACCAGACATTGCCCAAGTAGTGGGAGTCTTGAGTCGATTCATGGCTAATCTTGGATGTGAACATTAGGTTGCAGTGAAGAGGGTCTTCAGGTATTTGCAAGGTACTTTTGAATATTCCATTTGCTATCATAGTGATGTTTTAGGGGATTGATACTTAGTGGGTATACATGGTTATGTGGATTTTGATTGGGCAAGGGATGTACATAGAATTAGATCTACGAGTGGATAAGTGTTTCAATTGTTTGGTGGAGCTATTATTGTGTTCAAAAGTAGGGCTAAGTCAGAGAGCTATTACAGTGCAATGTGATAGTAACAATGCCATTTGTTTGGCTAAGAATCTAGCCTTTCATGTGAAGACAAAGCATACAAATATCCAATACCATTTTGTTAGGGACATGGTAAAGGATGGAAATGTGATACTAGAGAAAGTCGACACTTTGCAGAATGTTGCATATGCATTGATGAAACCGATGAACACATGTAAATTCAAGTGGTGCTATAAGTCTATCGGCTTTATGGCCCCTAACAATTAGCTTTCAGTTTGATGTATTCTTCCTTATATCCCTGCAAGATATATGACACGTGGGAGAATGTTGGGATAGGTATGTCATACACCTTGCAATGCTATAATGGAGTAGGGAATAAATGTAGAGCTATAACAAAGAATAAATGCAGAGTAGTGGTGGGGAATAACTGCAAAGCAATGAAGAGAATAAATGCAAATCACTAGCAGACAATAAATGCTATGCAACAATAGTTGGCCAATTAATTGTTGGTGGTTTCTAACATGTAGAATTGAAAAAACATAAATGGTTTATGTTTTTTGTTATGCATATTTATTGAGTGCTAGAGTTGGAGAAAAACAAAGTGTGTGTTTTAACTTACTACGATGTTGCCAAAATTTCTTCAAAATCCTTATGCTATTGCTAAACACTCTTGTTGAGAGCACAAAGATTGTAATGTATTGTAATCATTTAGCCGTTGATAATACATTGAATGTGGTTTGCAGTGCGGGGTTTTTCTCTTGGAGGGGTTTTCCCCAGGAAATAATGTCTAGTGGTCACATGTTTTGTGTTGTTTATAACTGCCATTGTGTTTATTTAATTTCTGCATTTTTTTTCTAATTGATTAGTGCAGGAAGTTCATTTTGCACCTCTACTTTCTTTCAATTTTTACAATTGTAAGAAAAGTATATTGAATAATAAATAATTGAAATATGAATGATGATGTTACAATAAGCCTCACAAAGATATATTTATATGCATTGATTAGGGTGTGTCTCATTTGACCTTTCATCGAGATGTTATTATTATTATATTTATTACATACAATCTCAAAACCTCTTTCTATGTATTAGTGATAGGTGTAATTCCCCTTCTATGTATTAGTGATAAGTATAATACATGTTGCAAAGACATGTTTGACACATAACATCAACACTGTAAATATAAATTTTTATTTTAAAAATCTTACATATTCTTTTTAAAAATAAAAATAAAAATATTCTATTCTTTTTCTATATACTTTCAAGCTCTAACCAAACTGTATAATCACTTCTATTTAAATCTACATCTTGAAATGCAATATACTCATCAATTTGATTTATGAGGTTTTGACAGAAAGTTTATCGTGCAACTTCCATCACTCGGTTTTGACAGAAAGTTTATCGTGCAACTTCCATAACTCGCCTTTTCATTAAATTGTAAACTGCATCTTTGTGTTTTGAAGTCCCCAAAATTTATTGGGCATTGATACCCAATATTTGATGTCTTAATAACCATTAAAGTTAAGTCAATCCATTATTCTTCCATCATCTAACAAAAGACATATCCCACTCACTTGCACAACTTATGAGGGATGGTAATTAAGAGGAGAGCACAACTTACAAAGCTAAAACGATGTTAAGTGAGCAACTTGAACCAGGGTTGGAATTTCAAAATTGAAAAGTTCATCAAATTTGACGGTTTCAACTACTATAATGTCCATTCTAACGAAGAAAGTTAACAATTATACACAAATTTTAACTTTATTTGAAGGACAAATTAACCCGTAACAAACAATTTACCCATCAAATTTCCATCCCAAATAAGAACTATCCTATTCACACAACACCCAATAAATTACATAGAAAATTTAGTGTTTTTATAACTTTATTAATCAAATAGTTGTGCAACCACAATCTCCATGGCCGTTGGTGTACAGGGGAATAAACTTTCCTAACCAACTAACGTACTTTTATGTTGTGAAATAATGAGTTTAAAAAAATACACGAGTCCCACTCGCATAAGCCTCAAAACCTAAAGTTTAATACCCATCAAACAAATGATAATCCACCAATAATACTAATACATTTATAAAAATGTATAACTAATGTATACACGAGTCCCACTCGCATAAGCCTCAAAACCTAAAGTTTAATACCCATCAAACAAATGACAATCCACCAATAATACTAGTACATTTATAAAAATGTATAACTAATGTATAACTAATACATTGACAACTTGCTTTTTATAAAAATATGTGATGTTATAAGGTATGTTTAAAGTGACCATGGAATACGTTGGTACTAATGTATTTATTCATTAGTTTAAACTAACAATAATAAAAATTATATTTATTCATTAGATTAAACTAACGATAACAAAAATTATAACTACCTGCACATAAATTTTAAATCATGAAAGTAATGAGAGGCTATGGTTATCAAAGTAATGAAAGCTTGATTTTGATTTTCAGGTAGAGTGTGATTATACAAAATGAATATGATAATGCTACAAAAAGATTATTGAACATAAATAATTTTCAGATTTAGTACATAAATAATTTTCAGATTTAGTGTTGTTTTTTTATTTGTATTAATTAAGGTGATTGTTCCAATCACACTATACAAATGGCGCTTTACCATAAGCACACAATGTCAATGGTGTTTCATAATAAGCACACACAATTGATTATGCAAGGTTACTTTATTCATGGTAATTGGCATATAAGGGAACACTTTTTCTTCCATCAATCAAAATAATTCATATGCTTTGGGAATTTTGTAGAAAGAGGGATGATTGTTAAGGAAAAATAGTAGAAAACCCTAGTGGAAAATGTATTTTGATTCGCAGTGGATGATGAGGATATTTAACTGGTGGACTACTCTAAAGATCCTATAGAAGGATTGACATTTTCGAGTATTTGGGATCAAATTTCATTGGGAGGGACCATGAATCTTCTCCTAAACATGATGGTGAAGGGGTTATGGGAGGTTAATTGGAGGATGAACTCCAAACTTTGGTGAAGGTGGAAGAAGTGGGTCAAAAGGTGGCGTACATGCCAAAATCTAATTCAAGTATGAGCTCTAACAAACTTCCTAATGTAGATCTGATTTGTGGCAAGGAAGAACCAATATCCATTAGTGGCTTAGGTCTCAATGCTTAGGGGAGAAATGGAATTATTAATAACTGTTCGGATTATAAAGGAACCTTGATCAAGGGTTTTGGGGATAGGGTTTCAAAATGTATTATTCATTGTTTTGTTAATCCAACAGAGGGTTGTGGTTTTGATAACCTTTATGACAAGAAGGAGGTGGTTCAAGGTCAAGGCTTGATCAGAGACAAGCATGAAGAGGAGAGTTTACCAAGTGGGAAAAGGGTTTCTTTGGACGTGGTTGCAATTGAGGAAGGGCTAGGTCGGAAAAAAGAGAGGAGGATTGTTAAAAAAGAATAAAAAGGAATCAAGAGCAAAGATGGTGTTGGGGGTGAAGTGAAGATTACAGCAGATCATGAATTATATAGGAAAGGATTTAGTGGGTGGGGTGGGGGGGGCGTGAAGGTGCAACGAATCATGAATTATATAGGAAAGGATTTAGTGGGTAAATTCACAAGGAGGCACATTAGTGTGGAGACCGTAAACTCATGGCTTCAATCTCCCTGGAGTCCAGTTCTAGGCTATGGGCCATCCTATAATATTTTGACCAGAGGTTGGATCAATTTCAATTTTTGATCTCAAAAGGATGTTGATTCTATCCTCGGAGGGAAATGGTTTTGGGGTACCTCTTTCTATCCCTAAAACGTGATGAAGACCCCTTCGGGGATCTCAATACCCACAAGTGTAGAGTTATAAATAAAACTTTGCTCAACTCAATTCTTGAGTTGTTCTCAATTCTAACCTCGGGTCCAAAATCCTCAATTCTCGCACCAGACCTCTCGGTGCTTATCCACAACGCTCAAACCTTGGCACGAATCCTCTACGCAACCAAGTGCTCAAAACCATACACTTATTTCCTGAGTGCTTGAACTCTAGGCACCCATCTACATGTGACCATGGCTGGGACCATGGACGTGGATATCAGATCACCGACTTTCCAAAACACGTGAACTTGCTCCTTTCTCATCCAATCCGGTGGACAATATAACCTCGTTCATTGATCAAATGAAATGATCAATGGTCAAGACAAAGGACCCGATCTTCGTCGATCTCATGGCTCTACTTTGGACTGTTGATTTGTCCTTTACACAAACTCCACGCAAGTCGTGGATCCCCACGTAACCCTAAGTACCTTGGAACCTTCTCCGCCACGTGTCGCTCCTTGTGTTGACACCTTTACATCGGCATGACGTATGTTGGGCACTAGAGGTTCTAACTCGCAAAGCTCTCACACGACCCCGATTCAATATGATGTGGCATCCAATCACATGGACCTGCTGACATGGATTTGCCACATGTCGATGCTGACTAGGCTACCACGTGTCACGTTGATTTGTGACTTTCACACGCTCCAATTGCCAAATGGACACTGACACGTGTCATCTTCTTTATGGGCCACGTGTCACCCTCTAAGTGGTTGCATACGTCTGCTGACGTATATCGGTATCAGACTATCCGACTTCTTCCTACGCTTGCTCTTTCCTGGGTTTGATCCGATATGTTAACTCTTGAGCACCTTCTTTGATCCAATCTCCTATGAACTGTTGATCTGTTGGTTGAATGGACAACTTGATCTCTTCTCCTTCACACTTCCGCTGTGCTTCAAATCACCATTGATCTTCCTCTTCAACAGATGATCGCCACGTGTATCAGACACCGGGTTGCCTGAAGGTTTCAAGACTTCTCACTTCTTACGATGTCTGAGATCTGAAAGGATCTGAACTGTTGATCCCGCTGATGATCAACGATCACATCTTAACATCCACTCGTCTAGATTACTAAGGTTTTCAACCATAGAACTGGTGGCTTCGTCCCATATCTAATCTGAGCTAGTCCTTGCCTTATTTGCTAGCATGAGAATCGTTGATCTCGTTCAGGCATAGATCCTCATCTTGCATGAGAATCGTTGATATGTTTATCGTACGTCAATCTGACCTTGGAATTGACGTCAAGACTTATCTCGACCTTGATCTAATGATCATGATTTCTTTCTCTGTGAGTGTCACTTGGCACGATCTGGATCTTTGATCCTTCTAGTGATCAACTATCGACGATGGTTGTAACTTCTGCTACATCCAAACATGCAACAAATACTTGATCTTTCCTGCGCACAACCACTCTTGAAACCCAACACAATTACTAACTCAATATATTGTTCAATAGTACACCGAGATGCCAAATAATCATATAAAGATTCTATTGATTGAATATGCACATAGACTACATAAAACCTTCTCGCCTTCTAGCCTGATTTACATTCAGTCGACCTTCAATTGGCCTGTCGAACACACTCGACCTCTTACACATTCAATTTCTCACTCTTTGTCTTGAAACACACATACACTGTCCCCTTGATGCCCATAGGATTACAATTTTAAGCATGGAAGGTTTCCTTCCAACTCATCAACTAATCCCTAATATTATGCAACTAATACCCACAATAGTACTCTCGTACTTTACAATCGAATCTTCCATACATAGGATATTCTACCTAAGCTCAACTAATTGCTAAATTAAGCCTTTATACTTCAAATCGGGAAAGCAAACTCTATCCTTCTAGAATCCAACTAAAACATGTCAAATTACATTAATTCAAAGTTTAGGGAACCCACTCCCTTAGTAAATGTCAAGACCTCTAGGTCCAATCAACATGGTTGATCTTGGAGGTGAAATTCTCCTGCATCAGACTCCCAAGGTTAAACAATGTTTATGATCTCTTGATCAGGCATCTTTATTTGCTGAAGACCTCTTGGATCCCAAATCCTATGTTGTTGATGTTTACCTGCATTGTTGTCTTGGTCCTGTATTATTGCTATCTTTAATTCTCCAGGATTCCAAATTCTATGCTGTAGTTGTCCACTTGCCTTGTTGTTGCAAAATTGTATTGTCAACTGTACTCTACTATTGACTGCCCATCTTACTTCAATATGCTTCCTTTTAGACATTTTAATCATCAACACTCTTATCTCATCAATTTCCTTGTCCAATTTGTTTGCTTGCTGGTACATAACATTGTTGCAAACTTCTTGTTGTTGACTGGCTGCTACATGTCTTCTTCATATCCCCATCTCAAAGTATTTGAGATATTCAACTCCTTTGTAGAAAAACGAATTATATCTTCATGATTCTTTCTCTCATTTATGCAGTCTTCTTCATCAATCCTTGGATTAATCAACCTGTCCTCAAGAATCCTTAGGTCTTCATCAAAACTAGTGAGCACTATATCAAAGTGTTGTCCTTCATCCTCTTCCTTGTTCTCTGCAACAACAAGTTCTTGCAACTGCTCCTCCATATCTGCATCACTTCATAAAAGGTGATCTAGGTACTAATCATTGTCATGAGACAATGAGACAATGTTGTCTCCTCCCTCTCTATGACAGAATTATGAATCTGTCTTCCTTCTCTTTCTTCAGTACATGCAAACATACACAAAATGTTAGATTTAAAAACATAAGGTTCCCTAGCCTCTCTTGCTTCCTCCATCAGCACATCCTCATGCTGATCTAAACTCTCCACATAGCCTATGAGACTCTCAATAGGTCTATCTACTTTCTCATCATCCTCATCAAGGAATAATCCTTGCTCTGGTTCACATAAGTGGACTCCTTCCTCTGCAAATGACCTTTGTCTGAACTTAGCTCCTTTGAGTTTTTCCTTCTTCATCCAAGCACTCAACTTGTGCTTCAAGCCCCTCAAGCTTCTCCTCAACATCCTTGCAAATAATTGCATCACAAGCCACTTGACTCTTTTCTTCACATTCCATCCTTGTCTCTAGTTTTCCTCCATCCTCTTTTCTAGCAACTGTCTAATGTAATTGAGTTGTTCTCTTAGCTCAACCAATTCTCTGTCAAGCTCCTCTTGACTCATTCTCTTTATGCCATTTTATTTGGCACCTTCTTTTCCTCTATTGTGGCTTCTTCTTGAACCTCTATAATGACTACTAGTAGTCATTTTCATTTCCTCATGTTGTGAACTTCTCCTAGTCCACTGTGAGCCGCATCAAGCCTCTGTAGCAAGTTTCTTCTACCAACTACCTAATACCTCACCAAGATTCCTCCTGAGCTGTGGCCTTTTGGTATCACCAGTTCTCTCCACTAGAACCCTCTTAACACTTCTCTGCTCTTCTATGGCTTCTGCACTTTTTCTCACACTCTCTGGAAACTCCTCTTGTTCTCCTTACTTCCAATCTCCAGCTCAAACATGTTCCTTACCATAGTATTCAAGAACTTCCCATGTTCCCTATTATAGTCCTCCTACTGTAATCACCATCACTTCTACCTGCAATCACAGAGTGAAATATAAAAACATCTATACCTGTAATATCAGTTCCAAGATCTTGTCTTCTCAACATCCCTTCTTCGCTTCTACTTGGCTGGAATGACCTATGTCTACAAAATTTCCTTATTGCAGAATCCCATTGTCTTCATCTTGCTTTAATGAACAAACCGACTCCACAATTCCCAATTCAAAGAGTGTAACTGCACTCTGATACCAAATGATGAATACCCCCTCGGGGATCTCAATACCCATAGGTGCAGAGTTATAAATAAAACTTTTCTCAACTCAATTCTCGAGATGTTCTCAATTCTAACCTCGGGCCCAAAATCCTCAGTTCTCGCACCAAACCTCTCGGTGCTTATCCACAATGCTCAAACCTTGGCGTGAATCCTTTGCGCGACCAAGTGCTCAAAACCCTACACTTATTTCCTAAGTGCTTGAACTCTAGGCACTCGTCTACATGTGACCATGGCTAGGACCATGGGCACGAATATCGGATCACTGAATTTCCAAAACACGTGAACTTTCTCCTTTCTTGTCCGATCCGATGAACAATATAACCTCGTCCGTTGATCAAATGAAATGATCAACGATCAATACAAAGGACCCAATTGATGTCGATCTCGCGACTCTACTCTAGATCATTGATTTGTCTCTTACATAAACTCCACACAAGTTGTGGGTCCCCGGGGAACCCTGAGTACCTTGGAACCTTCTCTGCCACGTGTCGCTCCTTGTGTGGACACCTTTACGTCGGCATGACATGTGTCGGGTACTAGATCATCGTAGGTTCTAACTCACAATGCTCTTACACGACCCCGATACGGTATGACGTGGCATCCAATCACATGGACCTGCTGACGTGGATATGCCACGTGTTGATGATGACTAGGCTGCTATGTGTCACCTTGATCCATGAATTTCACACGCTCCAATTTCCAAATTAACACTAACACTTGTTGTCTTCTTTATGGTCCATGTGTCACCCTCTGAGTGGTTGCATACATGTGCGGACGTAATTCAATATTGCACTGTCGAACTTATTCCCATGCTTGCTCTTTCCCTAGTCTGATCCGATATGTTAACTCTCAAGCACCTTCTCCACTCCGATTTCCTCTGAAACATTGATCTGTTGGTTGAATGGACGACTTGATCTCTTCTCCATCATGCTTCCATTGCGCTTCACATCACCATTGATCTTCCTCTTCAACGGATGATTGCCACGTGTATCAGACATCGGGTCGCCAAAAGGTTTCGAGACTTCTCCCTTCTTACAATGTTCGAGATCCGAAATGATCTGAATTTTTGATCCCACTGATGATCAACGATCACAACGTAACATCCACTCGTCTATATTATTGAGGTTTTCAACTGTAGATATGGTGGTTTCATCCTAGATCTAATATGAGTTGGTCCTTTCCTTATCGGCTAACAAGAGAATCGTTGATCTTGTTCAGGCATATATCCTCGTCTTGCTTTAACTCCCTTGTACCTTCAAACCTCTGATATGTCTATCGCCCGTCGATTTGACCTTGGAACTGATGGTCAAGACTTATCTCAACCTTGATCTAACAATCACGATTTATTTCTCTATAAGTGTCACTTGGCACGATTTGGATTGTTTATCCTTCCAATGATCAACGATCGACAGTGGTTGTAACTTCTGCTACGTCCAAACCTACAACAAATACTCGATCTTGCCTGCGCACAACCACTCTTGAAACCCAACACACTTAATAACTCAATATATCGTTCATTAGTATACCAAGATTCCAAATAATCATATACAAATTCTATTGATTGAATATGCACATAGACTACATAAGACCTTCTCGCCTTCTGGCATGATTTACATTCAGTCGGCCTTCAATTAGCTTGTCGGCCACACTCGACCTCTTACACACTCAATTCCTCACTCTTTTTCTTGACACACACATACACCGTCCCCCTAATGCCCGTAGGCTCACAATTTTAAGCATGGAAGGTTTCCTTCCAGCTCATCAACTAATCCCTAATATTATGCAACTAATACCCACAATAGTACTCTCGTACTTTACAATCTAATCCTCCATACATAGGATAATCTACCTAAGCTCAAATAATTGGTCCATTAATCCTTTATACTTCAAATAGGGAAAACAAAACCTATCCTTCTAGAATCTAACTAAAACATGCCAAATTACATTAATTCAAAGTTTAGGGAACCCACTCCCTTAGTAAATGTCAAGACCCCTAGGTCCAATCAACATGGTTGATCTTGGAGGTGAAATGCTCCTGCATGAAAA
>SNQJ01S0006666.1:221467-232979 GCA_010110895.2 Picea sitchensis
TAAACCATGCTCAAGAGAAGGAGGAAATTAAAATCCAACAAGGGAAATAGAGGTTGATCACTGGGGTACTTAGGGGCTATCCCCTTAAGGGTGTGTCAACATGATCACTTTCTCATTGAAAATAAGAGGACTAGGAAATCAATATAAAAGAATGGCCTTGTCAACACTTATGGAAATAGAAAAACCAGACATTATACTATTATAGGAAACTATGGGGAGGAGGGATTTGTTAAATATTAGTCTTAAGAAATGCCTTGAAGACATATATTTTTCTTATATTGATTTTGTTGGGTTATCGGGGGGGGGTTGATTTTAGCTTGGAGGTTGAGCTTATTTTTAACAATTATTTTGCTACATTTTCAAGTCTATACATATAATTTCACAGCAAAATCTTAGGCATGCCTGTCACTGTGTTGAATGTGTATGATCCTTATTAAGGGAATCAACCTTTTTGGGATAATTTTTTTTCTCTTCCAGTTGTTGGGGAAGGTAGACTAGTAATTGGGGGTGACTTGAATTTTACTACTAGCAAAAGAGAAGTATGGGATGAAGTTTCCAAGGTTGATAAACTTACAAATTACTTTTCATGACATATTAAGGTAGTAGGTCTAGTTGATGTACAACCAATTTCAATGAGACATACTAGGATGAATAACCGTAGTGGACTTGATGGGATTTCAAAATGCCTTGATAGATTTCTTGTTTCTGGTAATTTGATACAAAGGGTAGACATATATAGGTCTTATATTATGGAAGGGGGTATCTAAGATCATAGTCCCATTTCATCTAGTTGGAGCATAGGAATGATGCCATTAGATCCTTTCAAATTTAATCTTATATGGATTAAAGAGGAATTCTTTATGGAACTAGTAAAAGACAAATGGAAAAACTATGAAAATTCCTTTGCAAAATATGGCAGTGAACAATTTGTTGAAGAATTAAAATATGTAAAAGCTAAGGTGGTATCATGGGATATGGAAAGATACAAGATACGAGATAGACTTCTTAAAAGAATAGATGAAGAAATTAAGGGATTGCTTAGGAACAATGTAGGTGGGGCCTTTAGTAACGAGGAATTAATGAGAGCCAAAGATCTTGAAGCATGCAAATTATAGGTAAAACTCTAATACCATATACGAAAAGAAGAATGGTGTAGAGGAGGTCGTCAAAAGTTATAAGGACTTATTAAAGTTAATTGTCAATCATTTTAGTTCAATTTATAAAGAACTTGGAGAAGCAAACATTGGCCGAATAGTAAAAATGGCTTCATAATTTTCACAACTAGTCTCGAAGGAGGAAAATCAAGAGCTATATGAAGAAATATCTGAAGATAAGATAATAATTATTTTATCATCATTTCAAGAGATAAGAGCCCTGGCTCAGACAACCAAACCATTGAGTTCTTTCTAGGGTTTTTTAATTTATTGGGTGATGATCTTCTTAGGGTTGTTGAGGAGGTCAAAATTTTAGGTAAGGTATTGGGGTCCTTTAATACTTCATTTATTCTTATCATCCCGAAAACTAAGGATCCAGATTCATATGATGAATTCAGGCCTATTGGTTTGTATAATTTCTCTTATAAAATCATTTCCAAAGGACTGGACATGAGGTTGAAAAAGGTTCTTTCAAAGGTAATATCCTTAGAACAATTTGGCTTCTTGGAAGGGAGATATATCCACAAGGCTATAGGGTCTTCCCAGGAGGGATTACCTTCCATTAGAATAAAAAGTATGGCCACTATGGTTGTAAAACTTGACTTTTCCAAAGCCTATGATTGGACCCATTGATTATATCTGAGGTTGTTGTTGATCCACGTGACATTTTGTCATCTAGTGGTGAATTGGATTATGGGATGTGTAACATCTGTTTCATTTTTAATTCTTATAAATGTGGTTGCATCACCTTTTTCTAAATATTGAGAGGCCCGCGACAAGTTTTTCCTTTATCCCCTTGTTTATTCTTGTTGGTAGTAGAAGGATTAAGAAGGCCCATCATGGAGGTTAGGAGAGGTAGATCACTTCATGGGGTTTAGGTGGGGAGCAATGAATATCTCACATGTCTAATTTTTGTGCATGATGTATTACTATTTTCTGATGTTTTAGAGGCAGAAGTTAGGAATCTAAATAAAACACGTTAATTATATTGCAAGACCATAAGTATGGAGATAAACTTTCCAAACTCTACTATTTTCTTTAATGCTCTGGGTGATGAGAATGAACAACTCTTAAAATATTTATTTCCATCTAGAAATTTGAAGTTACAAGATGTTTTGAAGAACTTTGGGGTTACTATTAAACCTAATGGTTATGCGAAAGGCCATTGGACCTAGTCACTAAGCAAGATTGAAAAGTGAATTCAACATTAGTGTAATAGGTGGTTGTCTAGGGGTCACAAAATAACCCTAGTGAAGTCCATTTTGGGTGTAATACATGTATACTCACATACATTAGCACACATCCCTAAGGGAATTCTATAGAGGGTTAGGAGGTTCTAACTAAGAACAATTTATGGAAAAGGATAATCCTTCAAAAAGACATTTCACTAGCCTCATTAATGGACTAGATTAGAAGCCTTAGAAAAAAGTACAAAAAATGTTTCCAATCAGTTGAATGCATTGGTAGATTCTTTCCCACTTGTTGGATATTTTCTTGGTTGGAATGTTGGAAATGAATCTCAAATAAGACCGAGAGATGCAAATGCAATCATGGGGTGCGAAAATTCTATTTTTCTTTCACAAACATTCATTCTTCACTTGCATGAAAAGGTGGTATTTACTCTTAATCAAGTAGAAAATCTTGAGACCACCAACACTTGGCATCGAAGTTGGGATTTAATCAAGGGGTTAGGATTAGAAGGTGATTTTGTTGTTTCATGGAATATGTATTCAGATGAACTACAAAGAAGCCACACTAGATTGAAACATGAATAGGATGATGTGGTGTGGGAAAAAAAATAAGGCTTCAGATGTTTACATAGCCAAAGAAGGTTATATCGCTTTGGTAGAATCTAATATTCAAGAAAAGGCTTGGCGGTGGATCAAAATTTGGTAGGTAAAGATTCCTAAGACAAAAAAATTGTTCATGTGGCTAGTCTTAAGGATCAAATTCCAACCTAGGATATTTTCCATAAAAGGGGTATATAGGGACCTAGTCACTACTACATATGTACGGAAAAACCGATGCCATACTCCGACAGTACGGCTAAAATCGGTCGTATTGTCGAATTTTACTTATTTTTTTTCAAAAAATCCCGACATTCATCGACTATTCGACAACATGGTATTTAGAGTCGGATATCCGAAGATTACAGGTTACTAACTGTCAAATATCCGACGATGTAAAGGGTCAATGATATGCTTACCAACTATTGAAAAAGTCAATATTTTTATCTATTAAGGAACGTCTCTCTGGTCAACAGTCGTCGGAAGTCCGACGAAAAAATGATACATAATTTAAAAAGTTTGAAATATTAAAGACGTTCGACATTTTTCCTATACTAGCGATGGTTTGCAGAGTTTATAAGATATATTTTTATGTCAGAAAACACATTTTTATTTATTTTTATTTTGTTAATTGCATTAGAAATAGTTAAACTATAGAGGTTGATTTTTTAAGATAATGATCATCATTGAAAGTTTGGTAAAGAAAAATGTCACATAACATTCCTCTAGGAGGACAAAGCTGAGACTTGAGATCTGCATTGGTCGAGGCTTTGGGGGATAAAAAATGTTATCACCCTTGTAAAAAATGCAGGGGTTATAATAGAAGGAGACTTTTAATAAAAATACCTAATTTTTTTTGTAGTGAGTATGGACACCTTGAAGGTGGGCATGAATATCATCCCTTGGTAAGTTATTCATTATATGTCTTTATATTGCAGATTTTCTTGTAAACATTTATATGTTAAATGTAGAAGAAAGATAATGCATTATTTTTTCTTTATGGATATATTCTATGTAAACTTGAACAAATATAGAGTAAGTTAAGAAGACAAGAAGTATACATAAGATGTAGATTTTAATAGGGTTTAGGGTATGGTTTAGTGGTTAAGGGGTTTAAGGTTTAGGGGTACAAGGTGTAAGGGATATGCTTCTCCAAGTCATGGACATGGTATGAGGAGGAATTATAAATGTCATAAGGCATAAAATACGCTTTTAGGACTCCCTAACCATGCACAGGGTCTAAAACCACCACATAGACCCTATAAATGAAATATTTGCCCTATGTGTACTCATGATAATGGCACCATTACAAGGTTGTAATTAGTGGAAATTATTCTTTAATTTGACCTCGAGTAGAGTGACCTATGAATGGGGCCAACGCTGATTTTTTTTTTCTTCAGTTTGTGCTTGTATGCATTGAAATTTGACATGGTTATATTAGATGCATGCGTTGATGGTATGGGAGGGTTTTGAGAATCAAATACGACTGACACAAAGAATTCGACAATCAAACGATAAAATTAATAAAAACAACAATGTTTCAAGTGTGAAGTGTGGAATGCATTGGCCACATGGAGATTAATGAGAACAACAATGTTTCAACATTACAAACTGCTCACAATAATCAAAATTTATGAGAACCTCAGTCAAAGAAGGAGCCCTAATATTTTTCTTCACTAAAATGTGTGTTCATTTTTTATTTCATTAAAAAATTGTATGCAAAAGGAATGAACAAGAATTCCTTTGCTATAAAATAAAAAGATTTTTTTCCCACTAGTGTACTTCGTTCTTCATATCCTGCATGCTTTTTCCCTCATTGTTAAGCCCAAAATGAAACTGCTATTTAGGATATTACACTTCTACAAGATCAATAATTTCAAATTATCTAAAGAAATTGGCATTGAGATTTGAAATTATTTGTGGGTAGTAAGCTCTGCGAGGTAGGTGGTATAATGCCCATTTATGATTATTTGCAATTAATGTTTATTGCCGAAATTTGGTTTATATTCATTTACATTTTTTTTTAAATATTTCATTGCAGTTGTTAGAAACGGTTGCCAAAATCCCAAACCTATAAATTCATAATGTAAACCCCAAGGCAATACCCCACCATCATTTGAATATAATGCAAAAAGCCTAATAGAGTGATAGCCAACCTAAGAATGTTGAGATATATATACCCACTTGGACACTTACTTGCCCAAATTTTATATGAAATTATTGATATAATTACTTAAGCAAATGAGGCATTATCAATATTACCTCTTATAGAGAGAATATTTATCCTAAATGTATAGATGGTTTGGATAATATTGCAAGAAAAGAACCAAAGAGTAGAAAACTAGAGGACATATTTTCCCTTTTCATAGGCCCTCATATAGGTTAAATGTCAAACACTATCAGACCTCATATATCTATCAAATGGTGCACTTATCAACAATTTATCGATAATTTGATGGATAGGTAATACATGGTTTTTAATGTGCGACCTCACAATAATAGGGAAATCCCACTATGTTTCGTGAGGAAAATGTATGCAGAGTGTGTTTTGGGGAAACTTGTTAACTATTTTCATTACTTAGAATTCCATGATGCTTGTTTGGATAATCCACACAACTGACCCAATGCGAGGCATCATGATGAAAAATACCTAATCCTTTGACCTTGTTGGAATTCCCACTTGCAAAGGAGTTGCTTCCATAAATACAAGAAAAATTGCTCTAGTTGACACAAATGATGGTATGCCATGACACATTTGTCAAGGTATTGACTGTATGGTGTCATCATATATTAGTGGGGTAGGACCATAAACTCCCAGTTGGGAATAACACCATCTAGTAGTGAGGGCATACTATCATATACCAGTGGTTGTAGTTGTTATTCACATCCATGAATGTTTTGTGGCTATAATTTCCATGGTCTTTTAGGAGATATTCCCCATGGTCGATTTTTAAGTGAGGTATGTATAATGATATGTTTTAATTTTATTGAATTTATAATTATTTAAGTAATTTATTTCACATTGTTTTCCCCATATGGTGTGTGTGTGTGTGTGTGCGTGTTTTGACTTCCCCTCCTACTATGGGCTACTCACCCTATGGTAGACACATCCAACAATGTATCTAATTTAGTCACATCCATAGTTGTTGCTAAAATTTACAAGATGCACATGTGTACATGTTATATTTCATATTGGATCATTAAATCATGTATCTATAAATTGGTTCAACACTTGGTGATTGTAGCCATTGGATAGAGTACTTGACCTTTCTAACACCACTTGCACATGGTGGTATTGTTTCACCTTCACTTGTCTCTACACCCACTATAGTCACATCCACTATTGTTGCCTCCAAGTACAATGTTGGACCAATGACTATGTCTCCTAGTCAAGGATGTGGCCAATATCCTAGCTTGCAATCATTTTTTGTGATAAGGTGAATAATAGATGAACCCCTTAATGAAATATAAATGTTGAATTCCATAAATTAAACGAAATATAAATGAAATATCAATGTTCATATTGTATAGGACTTTAGAATATCGAAGAGTCTCATAGCATTGTTGTAATCTTGCAAAACTGTGTAACCTATATTGTAATATACGTAATATAAGAAGACAAAAAACACAGTCCTTCATTAATTATTGGTTTTCCCTTATTGATTTTCTAGGGTAAAAAATAATGTCCATTAATGTGTGTGTATTTTCTATATTTGTATTTCTATTTAGTATCATTGTAGTTAAAGAATCTAATTGATGTCTTTTTATTTTCATTCTTAAAGCACTAAAATATACAAAAGTACAGTTTCAAAATTGATCATTGTTTTGTGGCCATTATACTTTGTAGTATTATATGTTCAAGGCATGAATAATACCAAGGTATTTACAAGAATGGTCAAGGCATGAATAATACCATAGAGATAGATACGATACCATTTCATGTTGGGCTTTAGTATCTTGGTGGAGTAGTGGAAGAGGGTGAATACTCTAACACAACCCAAGGAAAGATGTAGACCAAAGTGAAAGCATGCAAGCCACATCTACAACAAATAATGGCTCAAAGAGGTGCAAATACCAATAAGAATATTATCTTTGTGAAGGTCCAAGAACCAAGTAGGGGATTTTTGGAGAAGGAATTGACCCAAAGAGATGATGAAGGTCGAGAATGTGTTAGATCGCCATCCTTAAAACCATTTTGTAGGATCTAAGCCGGAAAACATGAAGGTGTCTCAAGAATATCATCATGTTCCAATGATTGGAAGACCAAAAAAGAGAGCCAAAATTTACACATGAAACAAGAAAATGTATACAAGGAATAAGTATTTTGTCATTTATTTTTGTTGCAAGAAGAGAGGCCATAAGGCATTCCAATCTTGACATTATTATCCATGTTCTTTCTATGGAAGGGGAAACTGTGGTGTGGTTGAGTGTTGGTTAAGGGGTTCACGGTGTAAGGGGTTAATATTTTAATGGTTTAAGGGTTAATAAGGCAAGATTAGGGCTTAATGGTTAAGGGGTTAGGGGTTAAGGTAGATTTAGGGGGTTTAGGTCCTACTAGGGGATTTAGAGGTTAATGGGGTTTTAGGGAGTAGGGGTTAGAGGTTTAGGGTTAGGTATTAAGGGGTTAGTCCGGGTTAGGGGTTTTTAAACAAAAATCACTAATGGAAAGTGGAGATGCCACACTGGTTGAATGTCTTTGTCTTTGTTGTCTTAGTTGTCTTTGTTTTCCTATATTATATTTGTAAATGTTTGGATCATTTTAATATTTTCTATATACACTAATATTACTTGATTGTTTTTAATTACAAAGGAAGGACGCCCGTGGATGAAGATGTGTTTGTACAAGTGCATGTTCAGGAACATGGAACAAATATTGAAGATCAAGTTAATGATCCTATGGAAGAATATTTTGATGCTAATAACACAGTTGAAGAAGATGGTACAAATAGATTGATCCATGAGACATTTAATAGTGTTGGAATGAATGATGACGACGACCAAATTGATGGTGTTTTTGATATACCTGTACTTGAGAAGGCAAGCCAACCTCTTTATGGAGGCTCCAAAACAAGTATTCTCTTTGCTATATTGTTGTTGGTGAACTTAAAGTTTATGAATGGTTTGTCAAACACTTGTGTGACAAAAGTGCTAAGGTATGTAATATATTTTGTCACACTTAGTACATGATGATAAAGGTTTTCTTCTTTCCTCTATTTTTATTGCTAGTCGATCAACTGTAAAATTTGGATGCAATATGTATGATTAATATTCTTTACATTAACCAGTATCGATTTTAATGTCGTAGATTGTTAGGCGAATTTTTTTTACCACCGTCAAACGTTTTATGCCGCACATATCAAGATTTACATGCCATTATGAAATATTTTGGAAAGGAGTATCAAGCTATTCATGCATGTCCCGATGATCATATTCTATATTATAGAAAACATGCGTTGAAAGAAGAATGCCCAAAATGTCAAACTAGTAGATATTGAGCCGATTAAGTACCAAAAAAGGTGCCTCACAAGGTTCTTTGTTATATTCCCATAATTCCATGTTTGTGGAAATTGTTCAGGTGCAAAAGCATAACACATTTTATGGATTGCCATGCAAAGAGCATAAGTAAATATGGTGTTCTTCGAATGCTTGCTTATGGATCTGCATTTAAGAAGATAGAGTAAATATGGCCAAATTTTAAAGATGAACCTCATAATCTTAGGCTTTCATTGGAAGCCGATGGTGTCAATCCATTTGGAGAGCTTAGATATACTTACTCGGTGTGACCTATTTTTGTTATCAACAATAACATTCCTCCATGGATGTCAATAAAAAGGGAGCACATAATGTTGGCAATGATTGTTCCAGGTATTTGTTTAGAATATTTTTTTTTAACATGGTAACATCTCATTTGTCTTGTTTGTTTCATAATTATGTCTTATATTTTATTGTTTACTCATATATGTTCAATTATGTGATCTTATAATTATGTTTGATATTTTTTATTTACTCATATATGTAGTAATTATGTATTGTATGTTAAATCAGTTAGGTAAGTACCAAGTCAAATATATGAATGTATATATCGAGCCTCTTATTGACGAGTTACTAGAGTTATGGAAGGGCATCACTATGAATGATATCTCTAGACCAGTAGGTGCATAAAGAGAATTTAAATTCCATGAAATGATTGTATGTAAAATTCATGATGCCCGAGGGATAACACATTTATGTGGTATATTATAATGTTTTTTTTTTTTGCTAGTTTGTCCGTGACCTGCAGGACTAGCCTGTGGCTTGAGAAACCATGACTCAGGGGCATCTAAGCCGTCAAAATCACCCGGGGATCGAACCCGGCTTGAGCCACACCAACCCTTAACATGGTTGGATTTTTTTTCCTCGCAGGTTTCGAACCGACGACTTTAACATCACAGAGTGCCTTAACAACACACTCCTTCACCGACTGTCCTACACCTTGGGAACGTGGTATATTATAATGTTACATTGCACTTTAATAAAGTTTAATTTTATGAAGTTCATAGCCCGAGTGGGCCTAATGGTTAAGAACATGTGTTTCCTCCTAAAAGGTCACAAGTTCAAATACAGAGGGGGGTAGGGTATGTATACCTCCGTAGACTTTACCAGTCAAATCGCTGGGCGGAGGGGGTCTTATACACCAATTTGGTGTCTGGCTTAGCGGTGACATTAAAAATATATTATTATTATTATTATTATATAATCCCTTCATTAAACATACTTCGAATAATTGATATAAAATTTAATCCATCTCTTGCAGGTCTTCAAACAAAGGGTAAATTTCCATGTCTAGTTTGTGGTCCTACGATGAAATCGCATCGTTCAAGAAGTTTAGGAAAGGAGATGTTTTATGAGTATATGTACTTCCTCTCTAAGAACCATAGGTATCAAAGTACCAAGAAACATATTTTCAATGGTAAATAAGAGAATGGATTAAAACCACGGAGAATTACACCTCATCTATGGCAGTTACAATATAATAGAAATCGTCAAGGTATATTGGATCAAATCGTCTATGTATCATACATGAAATGTTTGTAATATTTTATTTTTTTATTGCATTTTGTTCATTGTACTAATTGACACGTATTGTTGTAATATCTTTAATTTATATGCTTCACCTTGAAGGTCGTCATGAAGGCATTAATAATGGGGTTCTTCCACGAGGAATGGAAACTTATCCCATACAATTTAGTATGCTCCCCTACTATGAGCACCTATAAATTGTTCATTTGTTGATACAATGCACATCAGGAAGAATGTAACAAAAATGTTATGGCGAATCTTAGATGGAAGGAGTGACAAAGAAACAATTGTCAAGATTTGTAATGACATTAAGGAGGTCAATTATGCAATGCAAATTGTGATTCATTCAAATGGCGATGTAGACGGCTAAAATATAAGCGACCTTCCATGGTTATTGACAAAGCAACAAAGCAAAGATGTAAATGAGGTTATTGAAAAAAAAAATTTCCCACTGGATTTTCTTCAAACATAAAGAATATCCTTACAAAGAAAGGTGAATTAGGTGGGGTAAAAACTCATAATTGACATACCTTAATTAAGGTAATTATTTTGGTGTATATATTTCTATATTGGTGAAACATCTTGTTTGTGTTTTTTTTAATCTACTAATTTGGGACTAAATAATGATTCATTTTTTATGTTACAATATGTTCTACCTCTATCTCTCCCAGACAACTTTGACAACAATCTCAAACAAGTTATATATCATATCGACAAATACATGAGGTAAGTGACGATTGTTGTAGGAAAATCTCCCTGCGGACAGGTAGATTGCCTCAAAGAGCTAGACCCTAACTCTAAGACAGATAGTGCTTAACGTGGACACTGACTTCCTTTCAAATCTATACAAACTAATACATGAGAAGGAAGGAGAATAAAAGTATGTCTTTATCGATGTTTGTCCCTGCACGCTTCGAGTCGAGCTCCAAACTCTCGCTCCTCGATGAGTCTTGTAGACAAACAAAGTACAACCACTTCCTACTCTATTGATATTAGCTTGAAAACAGATCTATCTATCAATGATAAGTTCATGTAAGATCAAACACAAACTAGAAAGAAACAGGCCAAGCATGTCATATTAATGAGAATAACGACAACAATACTTACAATCGTAGATGCGAATGCGACAACTTCGTCAAGTCCCCTTCGTCTAACCCTTGCTCGAAAGATCCACAACCTGGATGATAGCATCTTCAACGATCACTCTCCTTTGGCTGATTGTGTGTTTCCTATGAGATCATAGGTTTCATGCTAGCAATTCTTCCCCCTTTTCACCATCATAGAGTCTGCTTATATAGGTTAAGAGAAGTTTAACCTCTTGAGTTATCTTTATAATAAGTTGAGGAATCCCCTCCTTAGATCAGGGATCTCCTGATGGAACCAAGAATTCGAATGCAACTACCTTCTAAACTTGATAGATCCTCCCCTTATTCTCCTCAACGAGCCAACCACTGCCTCAAATTAGATAGCGCTCCCTCAAAAGGGGCATCAGGGCGCTATAACACTCCCTAG
>SNQJ01S0006666.1:240829-253553 GCA_010110895.2 Picea sitchensis
CTTCATCAACATGAGGGAGAGCACAGATAAGATCCACAAACACCAGGGACTTTTTGGCTTTGGACTTCGTAAATTCAAGATCAAATTCCTGAAGGATAACGATCCATTTATAATATTTTCCCCCAAGTACTTGATGTGTCAAGACGTGGTACATGGGGTTGGAGTCCGCAATCACCGTGATGGTGCGTAATAAGATGTAATGGCGGAATCTCTGGACAACGATGACGACTGCCAGAGCTAGTTTCTCTACATGTGAATATTGGAGTTCGGGTCCAGATAGACTCTTTCTCAGGTAATAAGATCACATGTTCTTCACCATTGGGGTCTTCTTGAACTAACACCATCGCAATAGTGGAAGTGGAGGTGGCTAAGTAGAGGATGTGGTCCTTTGTATAGTCTGGAGGGTGTAACAAATGTGCGTGGGTCAAGGCATGTTTGAGAGCATCAAATGACCATTGAGCGATGTCATCCCAGATGAAAGGGGTGTCTTTTTGTAGTAACCGCATGAATCCTTTAGTTATCTTAGCGTAGTTACAGATGAAACGATGAAGGAAGTTTGATTTGCCTTGCAAACTTTGGAGTTGGGTTAAATTGGTGGGCGAGGGTAAGGCCAGGATAGCCTTGATCTTTAAGGGATCCACCCGGATCCCGTCTTTAGAGACAATAAAATCGAGGAGTCGACCGGATTCGACAGCAAAAATGCATTTATGTGGGTTCAAGCAGATACGGTAGAACCGACATCGAAGAAAAATAGCCTGTAAGTGATCGATGTGATCGAATCGATTGGATGAATGGGCAGGTAAGTCGTCGAGGTAAGGTTTTGCGATATGCTTGATATCGTGGAAAACGTACGACATGGCTTGCTGGAAAGTAGCACCATCATTTTTGAGACCAAAGGGTAGCTTTCAATAGGCAAAATTTCCCCATGGGCAGATTAAGGCTGTCTTATGTTGATCAGTAGGTAAGATTTCAATCTGGTTATACCCAGAGAAGCCATCCATGAAAGAGAAGATTACGCTCCTAGCGTAATTATCGATGATTTGGTTGATGAAGGGCGTAGGGTAGTTGTCCTTTGGACAAGCTTTGTTGAGATCCCGATAGTCAACACAAACATGGATGGTCCCTTGTTTTTTGGCAACCAGAACAAGGTTGGAGACCCATTCTGTCAAAGGGACAGGATAGATAAAGCCATATTTTAGAAGTTTCTCAACTTCTGCCTTTATAGCTGTGATTTTCTTGGGATGAACCGGGTGAAGATTTTGTCGAACAGGTTTCGCACCAGGGTAAGTCTTGATTTTGTGCACGACGATCGAAGGGTCGATCCCTGGCATTTCCTCGTAGCTCCAAGCGAAGACATCACATAATTCTTTAAACAAAGCGGTATGAGAAACCACTTCTTAGGGTGTGAAATTAGCACCAAGGTTAATGTTTTCCACGACACCTTCTTTGATCGAAATATCAATAACAATCGTGGTAGAGATGTTACCCATATTCCCCTCAGAGAGAGTATCTTGTGTGAGGATGGGAGATTGCGGAGTATCAGTAACATCGGGAGGGAAGACAGAGTGTACGTCTTGATGAATTTCTTCCAAAGGCGGAAGAAAAGAGGATCGATGATGGTTATCATCCCAAAGTAGATCGTCAATACTAAGCATTTCCATAATAGATTCGTCAGAAGGGAAAATTTGGGAAATGTAGTCAATTGCGGATGATAGGGAATCCAACCATGAGGGCATCGAGTAGGCATCAGGTGCCAATAAATGTGGATTGTCTGGAGAGGGAGAGGCAGATTGAATAGATACGTATGAGGCCTCGGCTGGGCTAAGTGGCATAGTGTCACCTAGCACATCGAATTCCATAGGACTAGGTACAATCCAAGGGTCAGATGATTCCAAGGATTGATAAGGCATAGTCGAAATCATATTGACAGTGGCGATACGATTTGTGGTGGGTGGAAGTGGTGTAGGGAAAGTACCCATGAGGTTAGAATCTTTTAATAAGCCAAAACCAACGCTTTCATACGTAACTGGGTGGTCTCGCAAAAAGGGAATGTTGTTGGTGACAGGGACGTGAGCATCGGGTGTACAGAAATCAAGCTGATCGATAGTGACAATTTTGCCTTGATGGGGGAATTGTACACATTGAAACACCGACGAGGCGACAACAGTCATAGCATAGAACCAATTTTTTCCAAGAAGTAGGTTGTAATCGAGGGGGGCATCGACCACCTCGACATCAACAGTAACAGTTTTTCCGCCCAACTGAACAACCAAGGATTGTAACAGTCCGTGCGGATGAAAACCTCGCCCATCGAAAGCGTGTAACATCGTAGGGGATTTGTTAAGGGCAGGTGATTTTAAGCCTTTCCAGCAAGCTAGAGACATGACACAGGTAGAGGCTCCCTCATCCAAGATAGTTCGGTGGATTTGTTGATTGTGAAAAACAACATCGATTTGGAAAGCTAGCTGGTGGAAGAGTCACGGTTGATGATCATCCAGATTAAACGTGAGGTTATTTGATGACTCAGGATCAAAAGCGCCAATGGCAGCTAAGAGCGTTCTACGTTGGCTATGACAGTGTTGTAGAACTTCTAAAGAAGACACAGCACACGGAGATTGAGCCAAATCTTCAACGATGTTGTAGTTTTGGGCAACCTTTGAACTGGGATTAAAGGTAGACTTCCGGATAGTTCTCTTAGGAGGGCATAAAATGGAGTCAAACGAAGGTTTCTCAATCTGAAGTGGCCCGGATGGAGGGCTAACAGATGGAGGATTAACAGAGGATGGTAACGGGTCCGGTGAAGAACCGTTAGTAATCTTCGGCTTATCAGGTTTAACCGGTGTGTCATATGTCGTAGTGCGAGTGGTCAGATTAACCCCGTTAAACATGTAAATGAGGGCACTTGTCGAGGCTTCATCACGGGGTTGGTTGGAACTGCCCCCTGGAGTGGGGGTTTGAGCAACCAAAGATTGTTGCTGTGGGAAAGGTTGAGTAAGCACATCGGGTTGTGAATTTCCCTTAAATATCTTGACCACTTTATCGCGATGTGGAAAGTCTCGGGTGTAGTGATCGTCACCACAAATGAGACATGGGAATTTCAGTTTCCGTTGTGGTTGTTTCCCGACAACAGGGGTTTGCGGTTGATTTTTCGGTTATTCATTGTTATTGTTTTTCTTTGGTTTGTTTCTCGCTTTCTTCTTACCCCCAGGTTGTTGTGAAGGGGTTGATTGGACCACATTCACCTCAGAGACTTGAGTTTGAGGGGGGGTAGAAGAGGGTGCAGTCGGACTGGGAGCAGCCGCCGAAGCGGGCCGCTGAGTTGTTCCAGTCGACTGAGAAGTAGATTGGGTTGAGCCAATAACTCCATCTGTGTGCGAGGTAGACGATGGTTTGGACAGATCATTAGTGGAACGGGTAGCATTTGGTATCAACTCGTACAGAGTACCAGACTGTGAATAAAATAAGTCTAAGTACTGAACTCGGGCAATAGCTTCTTCCTCGGTGACTACACTGCCCATGGAAATATCACGAGCGATCTGGGGTAACAGTGATTTGGTGAACCATTCCGCTAATAATTTTTCAGGAATGATCGCTTTGATTAGCCTTCATCATCGTCTCCATTCATGGATGTGATCAGAGATATGTACGGAAGTTGTCTGACGAAGGGAGGTCAATAGTTCAGTACCCGTCTCGTATCGAATGGGTAGTTGGAAGTGTGTGAGGAAGGACATGGCGAGGGAGTTGAAATCGTGAAAAGAGGCACGTGGTAATTCGATATACCATTTTGTTGCAGAACCCGTAAGCGTTTGTTGAAAAAGACGCTAACGTATAGAATCGTCCATGAGGGAGTTGCATGAACACCACAAATGAAAAGTCATCACGTGGTTGTTTGGGTCTTCTCCGGACTTTCCATCGAATTTTGGGATATCGGAAGGAAGTTTAGCTGGAATAGCTGGCCAAACCGGAGAATGATAAATATGATCGTTCATTAACCGAGACAAGTCTGGAAGGTACATGGTTGCTAGAAAAGGTAGTTGTCGGTTAACTTGTGGGTAATGCTGGTGTGGCATAGGGACACCAGTAGGGCCATACACTGGGTTATGCAGATAATTGTAACTAGTGGGCCCTCTTGTATAGGGTTGGTGTTGACCAGGGTACACAGGATTTGAGGTGTTTTGAGAAACACGTGCGAGCGGAGGATAACCGGATGGGTTTTGAGGGTTATAAGATGGATTTGGCATTTTCCCATAAGGAGGTTGTTGCGGAGCTTGAGAATTGTGTCCTGTCGAGAACTGTGGGTTTCCTGGAAAAGGGATATTCCACGGATTGGGTGTGGCGGACACACTTTGTCTGTATGGTTGATGGTAGGCTCCGGATTGAGGCTGCCCCCTAGCATGAGGGTGCCCTCCAAATGGAAATTTTCCTCTGGTGGGAGGATGTCCCCCAGCTTGAGGTAGAGTTCCCGGAATTTGAGAACCAGACGTAAATGACTGACCGGTACTGCCGAGCGGATTAGGACCACCAAGATTGGTCCCTCCGGGTTGTTGGATAGGTATGGAACTTCCCGGAATAACTTGGGTAGTAGTGAAAGTGGAAAAGTTGAGTGCTCTATACCCAAAAGGGAGTGATGATGAAGGTCTAGGTGTTATGGGTGTGCCAATCGCAGCTTGGATAACCACCGCATTACCGACAAGAATAGTCGGAATGTGAGGGACCATTGTGGAATGGGCCATCTGGAGGGGAAAGGTAGACCTTGGGCCAACAAACGATGTGTTCGGACCAATGGATGGTGTGGCCGTAAAAACGATGGTACCGGTAAAATGGTTTAGGGGTACGGTGTAGGTAATAGATGCGTCAACACACATCCCTGTTCCATAAAGATCCCGCACCATGTGCAGTGGACTTCGAACAATGTCTGCGGTCCAAAAGGGATCATCGGCTAAAGGGTTTGAATGAGACTCAGTCGGAATGTCAGAAGGATTGATGACGACAAATTCACCAGCGAAATTCAGTTGGAGGACACATCGTTCATATCCCTCCGGAATGCGGAAAGCTTCCGGAGACTCTGAAACAATTAAAAAATTCTCTAAAGGAGTGGGAACTTCTTCCTGGGAAGTTGTAGTGTCTTGAACCTCGCTCTGTTGAGGAGATTCCTCCATAGAATGAGGGGGTAAAGGGGTGTTTCCTTCCATATTTTTTGGAGGAAGTCCCTATAGCCTCTGTGAACGGCATGGAGGGTCGATGTTGGCAAAAAAGAGTCGGCGAAAAAGATCTATGGACAACTACGGAAAAGAAACAACATACGCTAATAGAATCTAAGAATCACAACCAAGCAAACAAGGCCTTCTCTCGATGACCGTACTAGTTGGTGATGAAATCCAACGTCACATGATCAAGTCAAGAAGGGACAGGGATATGGTGGAACAGTTACAATGGCGACCTGCTTAACGAACTTACGCCTTGGCGCAAGCTTCCATGCAGTAATTGTGGATTTACCCTCCAAGGAGCCCGAGTGAGTTTGACCAATGTCTGCTCCAGGTACAGTGAGATTTCCCTTCACTGTCACCTTGCGTAAGACCCTAAATATTATGGCCACTAAGGTCACCAACTCGCAGTCAGCCCCTGGGCGGGAACAATCGACGGTCCGATCCGAAAGTACGGGCAGGGTATCGAGCCCGAAATCAACTAAAAGGCTTCCATGCAGTAATTGTGGATTTACCTTTAAGCGATCCCCATAATACAATCTGACCACTACAATCAGTCAAACCACGGAGGGATAATCTCTGAATCTCTCCCGAATGCGACCTCATGCATAACCCCTGTGTGAGAGGGGGATCCCAGGCAGACTTATACGACAATTGGATTTGACTCTCCCTAAATCAGGATGCTAATGTTTTTTTTGGAAAATTTGGAGAGTTATGCTCACAGCCTAATCCAAAGTACTAGTCTTAGTCTACTGTTGGTGGAGGATCCTAGAAAAGAAAATGTTCTAAATGATTTTTAATTAGCGTTCATTTTATAGCTGTTCTTTACTCAAAAAGGGTGCATGGAAGTGAAACAGATGGAATTGTGACTCAGTCCCAAAAAATGCATCAAAGATGATAAGCGGTCATTTATTTTCGATGAACATCTATCTAAGGGAGAGAGAGAAAATTATTTTCACTAACAAGCACTAATAAGGAATGTCCTCAAACAAATTTTCTCAATCAAATCCGATGTGGTGCTAAAAACTTTTGAGATACCTTCTAGTATGCAAAATCAATCCTAAAGATGTTTGTTTACTGCTTGTGTGTGAATAATGATTCATTCAAAACAATGCTCGTCTTGCTAATTAGCTTTTTGGATCAATGAAAATCAGACCAACACAAGCAAGTTTCGGTACAAACAATCCACCCTCTTGTTGTGATAAAAAACAAGAAGCAAAAGAAGAGTAAAAACAAAGAAAAATCAAGAACTTCACACCAAAATAAATGTCGAAGAACAATGACCTTAGCTAAGATGAAATGAAAAGATCCATGGACTTCTGATGTCCTTCACCAGAGTTTCTCGCTCAATCGAAAAGGAGAGAAAGACAATGCATGGGTTTCAAAACTCCAAACAACAGAAAAACTCAAACCACAATGAAGAAAGCCACAAAATCTTAACAACAAGATGTTTGTTCTTCAAAAAGAAAGATGTCAAGATTGCAAAGGAAGAAACATTGACTCACAAGAAGACTCAGCAAGTGAAACACAGAGGTAAAACCCTGAAAAGAGCAATTCTGGAGAGTTTATTGGCCAAAAGAGGGTTGGCGCTCTATTGTCAAGGGAAAGGAGAATTATAGCGCTCTGTGTAAGGCACTCAGGGAGCACTGGCGCTCTGTTAACACAGGTACAGGGGCGCCAGGTTCAAAAAGATCTTAAAAGTGTCAAAAAATCCAAAATTTGTAGTCTAATTTCAACAATCAAGATGCGTGTGATGGGGTAGGGAGTGAATCAGCTCATGAAATCAATCAAAAAGGAGTGAACCAGGTTTGAAAACCATCAAGGGGTAAGACGAGGTCAATGCAGAGAAATCAAAACAAAAAGTTTCGATTCAAGGACTCCCCAATGGAGTCACCAGTTTCTGTTGTAGGAAAATCTCTCTGCGGACAGATAGATTGCCTCAAAGAGCTAGACCCTAACTCTAAGACAAAAAGTGCTTAACGTGGACACTGACTTCCTTTCAAATCTATACAAACTAATACATGATAAGGAAGGAGAATAGAAGTACCTCTTTATCGATGTTTGTCCCTACACGCTTCGAGTCGAGCTCCAAACTCTCGCTCCTCGATGAGTCCTGTAGACAAACAAAGTACGACCACTTCCTACTCTATTGATATTAGCTTGAAAACAGATCTATCTATCAATGATAAGTTCATGTAAGATCAGACACAAACTAGAAACAAACAGGCCAAGCATGTCATATTAATGAGAATAACGACAAAAATACTTACAATCGTAGATGCGAATGCGACAGCTTCGTCAAGTCCCCTTCGTCTAACCCTTGCTCGAAAGATCCACAACCTATATGATAGCAGCTTCACTGATCACTCTCCTTTGGCTGAATGTGTGTTTCCTATGAGGTCATAGGTTTCGTGCTAGCAATTCTTCCCCCTTTTCACCATCATACATCCTACTGATATAGGTTAAGAGAAGTTTAACCTCTTGAGTTATCTTTAGAATAAGTTGAGGAATCCCCTCCTTAGATCAGGGATCTCCTGATGAAACTAATAATTCGAATGCAACTGTCTTCTAAACTTGAGAGATCCTCCCTTTATTCTCCTCAATGGGCCAACCACTGCCTCAAATTAGATAGCGCTCCCTCAAAAGGGGCATCAGGGCGCTATAACACTCTCTAGGAGACTCAAGGGGAGCGCCAACACTCTAAGGATGGATAACGCTCCTTTAGAGAGGTGTTTTGAGGTTATAACGCTCCCCAGTAGTTTGTAGGGGAGTGCCAACGCTCCTAAGAATTCCATAGGGGAGCGCTCTCCTTCAAAATCCTGTTTTAAGGGCTCCTTTCAGGTGATAAGAGTCCCTTGACTTCAGTTAATCATTTTCCCTCCTCCAGATCAAGTGTATGAGACATTTTAAGTGCCTCCTTAGTGTCGTTCTCATGGCAGTATGCTTGAACAACATTTGCGACACTTGTGAACAACTTGCGACACTTGCGAAAGTTGTAAGGAACATGTGACACTTACGACAGTTGAGAGGAACATGCGACACTTATCCAGTTGAGTAATATTGATGTGTAACAATGATTTATATGCAAAGTGTAATTTTTTCAATTCATTGTACAACTTATATTTCACTGCATGTGTTTTACTTGTAATGTAGTACTATATATTTTTTTGTTGAAACATGTGATTTTCTTGCATCATTTGTAGATGCTTGTCATCTAAATAAATATATAAAGAATATATAAAGTATTGGAGGTTACAAATTCCTCGTTTAATGTGTGAAATGAAAAAGTATCTACCTCCGATATTTTCCAATGCACAAGAACACTACCTCGTACACCATGATGAGGAGATTGAAAAGTGTGGACCTGTACACATAAGGTCAATGTGGATAGTTGAGAGCCAATTAAAATCATTGAAGGCTTTGGTTAGACAAAGAGCACATCCCGAGGGTTCTGTGGTAGAGGGATATATGGTATATCAAACCATGGTTTATATTACTCAATATCTTCCTAAAATATTTGCAAGTATTAATGTGGATCACATTTGGGATGTCAAATCCATCAACAAATTTGAAGGGGGACACCTATTGGGGAAATGTAGAATGAGGAAAGTGACATGTAAGTAGATGGTGGAAATTTATAATACATTTGACTTTTTGTTTTTATGTATATCGTACTTATTTAATTTTTAGTCTTCTTGCATAATCCATTATTATGAAGATATACCATGCTAATTGATTATATGTGAAATATTGTTTTTTTTTCAATACAACTGGTCGAGAGTGGGATGAAATACATTTATACATTGCAAACAATATTGATTGGATGAAGGTATGGATTAAATGATGTGTTGGACAGATTGTCATTGATGTCAACAATCGATGTGATGATCTGTTGTTAATGATGAATTACCACAGATGAGATTGTCATTGATGTCAACAAGTATATCAGTTAGCAGAAGATGTCAAAAAGTATGCATAGATCAAAAGCATAAGCTCAAGAGGAGGAGTGATCAATATGCAGATATCAAAAGCTTAGAAGGGAAAAAAAAGTACCTTAGAAAATGCAAAGATAGGCTGAAGCAATTTGTGATTATTGTTGATCACGATAGGATCAACAATGTTCCTATGATAAAATCTCAGGAGGGTTAGCAAATGAAGATCAAAGATCAGAAGGAAGAAGCGCATTGCAGAAGTATCGTCGGGATTGATGGAAATATTGAGAAGTCGACCAATGCATAGGAAAAGGTGAGAAGTCTTAGCAACCATCCGATCAAGGAAATTGACGGTGTTGATCATCTCATATAATGGATGACGGTCATATGAGTGACCATGGGATTGAGGACCATTGGAGGATGTGACCGTTAGATCTGCAAGCCAGAAGGAGAATTAAACGAATTGCTAGTCCCAATACCGCAATTGGCCTAGATCGTCATATCTCATAGACTCAGATATCGACAACTGTGGTTGATCCAACAAGCGATCAATTTAAGTCAGATTAAGTTGTGACCGTCGGATGCACAATCACCAGATCAATGACATGGATGAATTGCAGATATTGAAAGGAGAATTAAATATCGTGCTAGTTCCAATCCCACAATTATTCAGGACAGTCCGATCTTACAGCTTCGAAGATTGACAATTGTGATTGACTCACCAACAACACACAACTTCCAATTGTAGAGGTTAAGTGATGAGTTAAATCACTCGCAAGCTGTGGTTCTGCAATCATTCATGATCGTGGATCTTCTTTGAGTGTCTTCATGACTGTTGGATCAAATTTTAGTGGAAGGATAGGATAAGATAAAAGGATTAAGAGTTTGATTATCTGAATACCCGCCAGTCGTCAGATTAAACTAGAATTCCCGTCAACCGTCAGATCATTCTAGAGTAGAAGGATAAGATAAGCGAGATAAGATCTGAAATCTCATTCATGCAAAATTCTGCCAGCCTTTGGATCACTCTAAGTGGAAGGATAAGATAAGCTATAAGAGCTACATCACAGATAGATCGATCCATTGATCTAGGATCATGATCAACGAACAACAATTAGTTCAGGTATAAAGATGCAAGGAGGTTACTCTCCATAAAGTTTGAGATTTGAAATACCCGAAGCCCAAAAATCCGAAATGAATAAGGACCATCGAATTTAGAGGACATACGATGGCCGTTGGATCAGGGTTGTTGGTTAGCAGACCACGTCAACAAACCACATCAACAAACCACATCAATAAGGACACATGGCAGACCACGTCAGAAGATCTACGTCCACAGACCACGTCAGAAAAGACATGTGGCATACCATGTCAACAAACCACATCAGCAAATACACATGGCATAATCAGATGATGACAGGTGTCAAGAGGAAATTGGCTCGAGCCATGTCAACAAGTGACGTAAGCAAGTTACGTCACTCCGAGAGATTTACTTTGGGATTTTAAAATGTTAAAAGTCATGAAGTCCCGAAGGATGAAGTTCCGAATTTACTCTCAGCGTTCGATCAGAGATACCCTTCGGATACTATTCTGACCGTTAGATCAAGGAGATGAACATGTGTCACATCGGGAGATCTACGTCGACGCCAACAAGAAACTGTGATAGATCACATCAGCAGTCTACGTTAACAAGGACACATGGCACAATCATAGAATGACAAGTGTCAAGTTGAAATCAACATTTTAGGTACGTGCAAATCACAAAACTAAGTGACACATGGCAACTGCTCGGCTTGTGACACGCCATCAAGTGACGCAAGTAAGTTACGTCACTCTGGGATTTTTGCTTCGAGATTTTTACCATCAACACTCACCCAAAGTCCCAAAGTCCCGAATGTCGAAAACCTGAAGTGGACACGAGACGTCCGATCTGAAGATCACTTCGGGAGCAGTCTCATCCGTTGATTTACTACAGTGGAAGGAAAGTGTAAGTAGATATATTAATTGACAACAAACAGTCTCCATCGTATCATGACTTACCACAACAGGTGATCACTTCGGAAGAAAGAAGAGGTTGAGATTTGAAATCTCCGAAGTTCGGAGACCCGAAGGAGATCTCGACCGTTGATCTGATGTTCGGTTGCATTCTCAACTATTGATCAAAATATAGTGGAAGGATAGCGTAAGGATAATAGATGAAGTCGTGGAGTGAAAGGTGGCCATTCATCGCATTGCTTGCTTAAGTCCTGGCCGTTGGATTAAGCAATTAAGGATGGATGTAAGGATCAAATATGACCATTGATCCAGTTTCGTGATATAATGAGAACCGTCCGATTTGTTTGGCAAAATCTGCTTCGGGAAATTTGAAAGGTTTCAAGCCCAAAAGTTTCAAAGGGCGAAGTGCCAAAGTTATGACAATTGTCCATCTCATCGGAGATTGAATCGTGACCGTTGAATCGATAAACGCTCAAGAGCTCATCTTGCCTAGCGTCTGGTCAACACCTTTCGTCATATGATAAAGAGATTTAAAGGGCAGAAGGTAATGCATCGCTTAAATTGTTAGGCATGTGGTTCTACGCCATTGATCATATGAACATGGTTTGGAGGAAACGTCGATCTCTGTTATCACATAGACGAAGGAAATCGATCCATGCCTGTGAAACATAGTTACCAACGAGTTCTCGTTTTTTGGGGGGTCAAGTTTTTTACCTCGTTTTTAAAAATGGTGCTACTAGTAGCACCCCCCTTCCATTTTTAGGTGTTTTTTTGATATTTTAAATTTTCAGATACATAATGTTTCCACTTTTTTTAAAAATGTTTGTTTTTTCATTTTTTTTCATTTTTTTTTTTTGTATCAACTGTGTTTTTAGTCATTTTTCCATGCTTCTTTCAATCTTAAAATATTTTTTACCATTTACATTTTTGAAAATACGAATTTTCGTCTCCTTAATTAATTTATGGTTCCATACTTTTTTAAATATAGTGGAAAATATCATTTTTAACACATTTTTTACCTTTACTTTAATATATAGAAAATCATTGTAGTTAAATAACACTATTTTTAAACATTTAGCAAAATAATATAATTGATTTTTTTTTGATAAATTAAAACTAAAAAAACCTAAGAAAAATAAAAAAATTGAAATTTAGAAAGAAAGAAAAAAAAATTTAAAAACAAATTTATATAATTACCAAATCAAAGAAAATCTTATAAAAAATTAAAGTAGAAAAAAAACAAAAAAATTAAAAATATATAAAAACTAAGCTTAAATGAGAAATTATATATATATAAACAAATTAAAACACCTAGAAAATTTAATACAAAATAAAAAAAAACTAAAAAAAACTAAAAAAAACACCCTTAAACTAACATAAAATTACCAAAAAAAAATTAAAATTTTTAATAAAAAAATGAAAATTAGTTAAAATTTAAAACAAAAACATAATATATAATTATATTATATATAACTATATAGTTATATATAATATAACTATATATATTATATATAATTATATATAATATAACTATATATTATATATATTTTGACTGTAGTTCTCATAGTACTGTACTTAATTGCATCTCACACA
>SNQJ01S0006667.1:0-10623 GCA_010110895.2 Picea sitchensis
TCCCCTAGAGGGTTTCCCAGGATAAATGTTGTGTCTCTTGTGAATGTGTATTTCTCAGTGATCTTGGTCTTATTATGCTCTTATCTATTGAAATTCAAAGAACTATAATAATGGCATAAAACATTAACACTTCGGGCTCCTCCATTTATGTGTCAAGCGTAAGTTCTTTAGAATGCTTGAATGCAACTTGTTCATGAAATCTAACATCCATGTTTACCTCAATGTTCCTTTGACCAGGAACGTAGATCCTGTAGACTTTTGATGTTTCGTTGTACCCCACAAAGATCCCTTTCTTGCCAGAGGGTTCCATCTTTGTCCTTTTCTCTTTTGGGACGTGGATAAAGACTGGACACTCGAATATTCTCAAATGTCCCACATCAGGTTTCTCTCCTATAAAGACTTCCTCTAGAGTCTTTTCTCCCAAAATAGAATGAGGGCTTCTATTCTGGATATAAACAGCAATTCTTGTAGCCTCTGCCCAGAGCAAAGTAGGGAGATCCTGATCATGCATCATTGCCTTAGCAGCTTCACAGATGGTTCTATTCTTCCTTTCAGCTACCCCATTCTGTTGGGGATTATAGGGAACTGTTAGTTGTCTCTTGATTCCTGCTTCCTTGCAGAAATCTTCAAATTGGTGTGATTCGAATTCACCACCATTATCTGACCTTAGAAATTTTATCTGCTTTCCAGTTTGATTCTCTATCAATGCCTTAAATTCCTGAAACTTGTTAAATGCTTCAATCTTTGCTTTCATGAAATATATCCAAGACTTCCTTGAGAAGTCATCTATAAATATTACATAGTATACATAGCCATTTAAAGAAGGCGCTGACATAGGCCCACAAACATCTGGGTGTATCAAATCTAAGACTTCTTTTGTTCTTTTATGACTAGCAAGAAAAGACTTCTTTATATTTTTTGCCTGATACACAACCTCTACAAACATCATCATGCTCAAGCTGGAAAGAAGGTATATCGCTTACCATTTTCTGAAGGCCTGGAAGAGCCTTGAAGTGAAGATGCTCGAATCTTCTATGCCACAACTCGCATGAATTAACTATGCTATGGACAAGTGCTTGAGCGAGCTCTGGAACTTTGTAAAGTCCTCCCTCTTTGACTCCAATGACAATGGATGAATTGAGCTCTGTATCTTTGAGCCACAGGTGGGCCTTTTTCTCCATAAAGTGCACTTTGTGACCTTTATCTTCCAGAACTCCAACTGAGATCAGATTCTTTGTTAACCATGGAACATATAAAACATCATTAATATGCAAAATAATTCCAGATTTCAAATGGAATGTTACTGAGCCGATCCCTTTTATTTCATAGTTGGCATCGTCTCCCAGCTCCACTTGTGAAGTAAATTTTACTTCTTTAAGGTCATCTATCAATTCTTTTCTCCTTGTCATGTGCTTGGAGGAAGCATTGTCCACTAGCCAGGACTTCGCATTGTTCTTCAAGGAGCTTGTCAAAGCTGAGACAAGGTAGTATTCCTTCCTGTTTTCTTGGTTATTTCTAACCCTTCCAGACTTCCTTCTGGAAGTCCCTTCTTCTTCTTCTTCAGCAGCAGCGTGAACCTTTCCTTTATAACCTTTCCTCAGTGGAGGACAATCCTTACGAAAGTGACCTTTCTTCTGACAGTTAAAACATCTCGCCTTTGAAATGTCAAAATCCTTACCTCTGAAACCAGCTTTGTCTATCTCCTTCTGAACAAAGAATTTCTTTCGAGAGGAGAACCTTTTCCCTTTCTTTGTTTTGGTTGTTAATGCAATATGATCTTCTTTAGAAGAGCCAATCCTACTCTGAATCCTACCTTCTTCCTGAAGGCAATTATACCACAGCCATTGAAAGTCAAGCTGAATTTCTCTTGCTGTTATTCCGGCCAGAAAAGCCTCCCAGGTGGATGGAAGACCATCAACTGCAATTTGCACCAAATCATCATCATCCACTTCTACACCAATCATGTGTAACTGATCTTTGACATGTGAGATCTTGGTGAAGAATGATGCCACTATATCATCCTTCTCCATTTTTAGGGTGCGAATCAGCTTCTTGAGAATCCTCTTCTGATTAGGTGCCTTCGTCTCATATAAATTTGTGAGTGTCAAAGCACTCCTTAGCAGTTTTCAGAGATGCTATCACAAGCATAATACTTTCCTTTACTGAATCAAATATAATTTTTTTCACCTTTACCTAGTTCTTCTTGAAATTTGTCCTGCCTGCATTTGTAGTAGGCTCCTCTACTACACCAGATACAAAGGCATCCAAATCATGCTCTTCTAGAATATTCAGAATTCTAGCTTTCCAGACATTAAAATTGGATGCTCCTTCAAGCCTATATTTAGGCTTCACTGAGATGGAAGTCATCTCTGTTGGCTAAACTGAAATGTGCTTCGAGGACCTTGTGTGAACTCAAGTTGCTGCAAAATTGAGTGACTTCACGCCCTAAGTTCCAATACCATGTTAATTTTATGGTGATATTCAAATCTAATAGATTTTTTAAAAATTTAGCATTGTACTTAAATTCAGACTTTAAAACTGAAGCTCAAATTCACCATAACAGAAGCACAATAATAAACTTTGCATCCACAAGTACACCGAGATTTACCCTGGGGAAAACCAATTGGAAAAACCCCAGCAACAAATGATCTTTTCTTATTAGCGAATAGCTGAGCTAGGAGCAGATACAATAGGTCGTTAGGCTCTTACACATACCATGAGGGTTTTCTTATGAACTCATTGAAATCGTGACAAATCCCAAGTGATCTCTTAAGTATATGCGACCTCTAGACCTTACAATGGCAGCTTGCATGTGTTGTTGTTCTGCAAAAGATCACCTTCTCTTTTGGAACGCTAAAGCCCTGTTACAAAAACCTTGATCTCTTCCTCTCTATGACAAAAAAAGAATCAGCCTTCGCTACACGTTGAGGTTTCTTTTATTGCCAATGACTTGATCTTCTACAAGAGATTCACTATAGTTAGAATAGTTCTCTTTTACTTCTTTTAGAGTTGAGGTTGACTTCTTTCAGAAGTCAATTTGTTTCCTTAAGTTAACAATTATTTAACTTAATAATTAGTTAACTTAATTGATTACTTAACTTGAGAATCACTCAAGTCATTAATTACTTATCTTTAATAATTATTTTATTATTTAACTTATTAATTACTTAAGTTAATAATCACTCAAGTTATCTCAACTTGATAATTACTTATTTATTTAACTTAATAATTACTTAAGTTAATAATCACTTCAAGTTATCTCAACTTGATTATTTAACTTGATTTATTTAACTTGATAATTACTCCAGTTAATAATATAATTACTTAACTTGATAATCACTCAAGTTATCTTAACTGATAATTACTTAAGTTTAACCCATTCACACTTAGTCACTTATACTTCGAAATATTCACTTTTAGATCATTCACAATTTGCGTATGACTTGTTAAGTCATGTTACACTTAGGAATTTGTTCATACTTAAGCAAACACAAGTTCCCTCATGATAATCATGGTCACACGTGCCAATGCACTAGCTCATTACATATTTGCAACTCAAGTATAAGTAAAGATCATTTGTCTCGGGATGTGATTCTTCAGTTCTCCAGCACAATTTGGTCACACGCTACAGTTGCTTATCTAGAGTTGGCCAAACCCTAGACAAGGTCTTGTAGCTTTATCCATCTCGAGTGACCTAGGCGAACTTCACATCACTTTTGTCATTTAGGCAACATCAGGCTTGGCTCAATTAAGACCGACTTACAGCGTACTTGTTCTGTCTTCGCTTTGGCTCAATTAAAGCTTATAAGACTATTTGACTCTTGTCCTAAATCACGGGACCCTTTTCTCCAAGTCTCAAGTTCTGCCTTGCGAAAGGCAGTCTTGGAGAATGTCTCACGATGCTGTAACTTTTAACACCATTCAACCTAGTTTACTTCAAGGTGAGATTTTTTAGTTATTTACCACATCTAAAGGTGATTTTAAACTTGAGTGAATATTTACTATCCAAAACCCACTTCATATAGAAGCTTGAAGAAAGCATTGTCCATATATTATCAATATGCAAACTACACGTTTCAACTAGCAAAATATAACATGGCTTTGGGCAAAGCATAAAGAACGTTGTGAGAAGAAATTCCCCATTGAGAACCATAAACTTAAAATTAAAAGCTTATTATTTACGTAGGTTCTAACTTTTAACTAAGTTTTTTAAAACACCAGAAAACTAAAACACATTTTTGGCTCTGGTACACCGTACAACCTCTTATGAACTTCTGGACTACAAGAAGATAGAAGTTGAGCCTACCAAACTTGCACATGACATATGAGCATTGAACAAGATGTTTGGTAAGGTCTCTCAGGCCTCATCAGATGGACCTTATTAGCATATGACTATTATCATTGAGCTCACTATTGGTCAAACCATACTCCATACCAACAGCTATACAAAACTGAAAAATAAAGTTTTAACAGCATAATTTGTTGCTCCCTTTATCTCCCAACCTCTACACTTCTCACCAATTGTTCAGCATAACAGAATTGTAACATAGAAAGCTACCTCGGTCTTTGTACTTGTGAATATGAATCTACACCAAAAGATGAAACCAGGAAATTTTGATAAGATGCTTGCCTTCTATTAACTTTGGCATGTGTCCCTCTTTGGGAAAGAGCATGTAAGCCACAGAGGCAGCGTCCACGAAGAAGAAGCATTGACACAAGACTCACTGTTTGTCGAGGGAATCAGCTAATCTTGTAGCAAAAGGACCCTCTTTCCAGCCATAAATCTGATAAGAATCTGTTATATATTTCAGGCATGATCAGAGTTCCACTATGATCCAAATTCCGTGTATGGTGGAAGGGTATCCTTAGGGATTCTGCCCAATTTTGAATCAACCCAGATCGTCAAAAATTCCATCGGACTTTCTATATAGCCGGAGTCCAGCAACTGGAAAGAAGTTTGTTACAAGAAATACTCATCTTGGCTCCAAAAGAAACCCAGTCTGCCTCTTTGGGCCAAATTCAGTCAAATATGATCAAACACACCAGGGCTCAGTGAGCTTGACCAGCACTCGAAAAGCTTGAGCAGATTTGATTTAGTTACTTAGTGAATTTGAACAACACTTGAAAAGCTTGAGCAAATTTCATTGAGTTACTTAGTGAGTTTGACCATTTTGATGGATTTTGACATAAATAGACAAATATTGCCTATTTTAAGCATTTTTTGAGTTTTTTTAATTTACTGAATTTTATGCCAAGTTCTTCCCGAATTCTTCCGGGTCCAAGTCATACTCTTACTCTTCGGCTTTACCTAATCGTTCCCCAGTCCAAGTCATGTGGATTATACGAGGAAAAGGACACTTTCACTCGAGTAGATGACTCAGTTCAGAACTTGAATGACTCGAATCATATTTTTTGTGTCAAGGTGATAAATGTCAACATAGTCACCAATTCTTGTCAGTGAAATAGCTAATAGCGAAATCAAGTGTAAGCTTTCTCATAAAATTATTGTTTTCTATTAACAGTCATTAAAACCTAATTCGTTTGAAAATCCCTCATATTGAAGCAATAATAATTTGAGTTTAAGATATAATTGCTCAAAGGAGGACTTAAAATACTGACCAAAATCCTCCTCTTCCTTCATTTTTCGGAGCTCTGAAAGGAATCCTCTTCTCGCCTGGGACATTACGCCCATCCTTAGCTTCAAATTCACGCCATTTACGCTGCCGATACCGCGGGGAGAATTCGGAGGCCCCTTGGCCTGAAAGGATGCCTTCAAGCTGATAACTTTCGTCGTCTGTGGAGAAGAGCGCGAGATTGAAGACGCGAAGGGAAGAAGGCCGTTAAAGAAGAAAGGCGATGAGCCTCTGAGAGCAGAAGACGCGGGAGGGTTCAGAGATACCATCTTCGTCATTGCCATGGCTGGCGCTGTACTTCTTTAGCGCCACAAAAATTTGCCCAATATATATCGAAGTTTTAACAAAAACGTCTTCTGTTGGTCGTGTGAGAGGAGTGCTCGGCTCCTCACACAAACTTGTAGTTTAAAGCGGCTTATGTAGCAACACAAAGGTATTTAATCTAATTCAACATTGATGTGTTTGGTTCACTAAGTGAAATGGGAATGTGTCAGCCAGGTTTGTTTGATTGACCAAGTGAAATGGGAATGAGTGTTAATTAGATTTGTTTGGCCGTTGAAAATGGGGTGTTGTTATTCATTTCAAAAAAATTAAGCAAAATGTAAATATGAATCTAAGGTAAATTAATGGAAGAGAATCCCCTTGCCCACAATTGCTTGCTTAATTAAAAGTTTTGAAATTATGTATTATGTATCGATTTTCATAGAGAAGATCATATTCTCATAAAGAAGTTAACAAAAAAGAGAAAGGAAGTGCTTAAAGTTGAAAAGGAATTAAGATCAAAGAGGAGAAGACTACTAGCTCTAATACACAAAATAGGTGTATCCAACTTATAACCACATACATAAACACATCACAAAGTTTATAGATGAGGAGGAAGAAGTCGAGCAAAACACATCCAAAAACCAATTTAGCAATATGTAAGTAGGAGAGACCGCTACTACTATAAATTTATTTGTTTACTACCTTTGATATTTCAATAGTTAGCTCATCTAAATTGAGCTTTAATTGACCGCTAATACAGTGTGTCTATGCTTGACTGCACAACTATTTATCTTGTATTTAGTGATTAGACAGAAAAATAAACACACAGTGTGAAGTCTTAAACTGCTACGAAATAAGAAGAGAAATGCAATAGCAAAGACACACAATGGAACACCATGAACATAATATTTACCATGGAAAAATAAAGAATGGGTAAAAACTATAGTAAATGGGGGACTATATCTTTCTTCTTTAAAATCGGGGAGTACAATGCAAAATACATAAATTACCAAACCCATTGTAGTGCTATGAGACATGATGATCTACTATGGTGCCCCACATATTACTCTTTTTTCTCTGTGTTGTTATCTCTTTACTCCTTGTAGCAGTT
Organism: Picea sitchensis; assembly: GCA_010110895.2. Classification (NCBI taxonomy): domain Eukaryota; kingdom Viridiplantae; phylum Streptophyta; class Pinopsida; order Pinales; family Pinaceae; genus Picea; species Picea sitchensis. The sequence continues at coordinate 7,009 of SNQJ01S0006667.1, forward strand.
GCTTTGTGATGGATCATGAAATCACCACAACAAGAATTGAACTTGTTTCCCTCCTTTCCACTAGATTTTAACTCCCTTTATAAGTCAATAGGTTAGGGTTTTGGAACCTCTTGATGCTTCTATAAGTCTCTATTCAATTCCACATGTTACTAACTCTACATGGGTGAATCATGGTGTGTTGACGTGGCCTTCACATGGACCTATGAGGAAAAATTGATGACTACCTTATCATGGGCGTAACTTTCTCATGCAAACTCCATTTTGGGGTGTTTTTTTTTTAAATGAAACACTCAATATGTAGAATGCATTGAAGACCTCTAAGACATGTGTCCTTGAGTTACAAGACTAATCAAAATTTCCACTTTTAAGGACCCAAATTATAGGATCTTCAATTCTAGTATGTCGGATCCATTTTTTAGATCAAAGCCCAAGTGCCTCCTAAAAGTCCCAAATTTTGTTTTCCCAATTCAAAGCATCAATAAGGAAAAACTATAATTATGTAGATCCATTTTTTATCATGGACTCGTTTTCATTCACATAAGTTTCATGGCATGTAAGGACTTTTACACCCTTTGGAAATGAAGAGAAATGAAATACAAAGATACAAGATTGATCTTGCTTAAACCTATGAGGAAAGATGGGAAGAGTGATCTCTCTTAACATTCAAGATATAGAAAAAATAAGCAATACATTGTGGTAAAGTAAGCATAACCTAAGTTTTGAATATTATAAGAGAGATTTTGACACTGAATGTGTTTGTAAAAGTCAATACAATCAATGTGACTCTTCGCATATCCCTAAACAACAAGGTAGTAAAGCAATAGGTCTCGAATGGAGCTAGATATGGGGATATGTAAATGCCTCCTTTGAAACAGATTAAACTTTGGGGGTATGTAAATACTTCCTCTAAAATATAGATTTGACATTGAATGTATTTATGAAAGTTGATAGGATCAATGTGACTCTTCTTATCTCCCTAAACAATAGGGTAGTAAGAAAATATGTTTTTGATGGAGCTAGATCTAGGGGTATGTAAATACTTCCTCTAAAATGAAATGAGCTCCCAAATGAAAAGTGCAATATACCTTTGATCTTCATAATGAATCCAAGATCTCGAAGCATGAGGATCCCTAAATAAGCAATAATGTCTACAACGAATCTCATGATAAATTGAACAAGAGAGAATTAAGCATTCTTCTTATTCAGGCTCCTCTCTACGTAGCTTATATATACATTGATCACAAGTATATGATGACCAATCTTTGTTTTGTCTAATGAGAAGAAACCATGCACACTTCAAGATGAAAGTGAAGGTTATGGGAGAGTTGGTCCTTGAGATAGCTAGAAGTAATGATAGAATAATTTTCAATTTAGAGATAAGTATAATAATGATAATAAACATAAATGAAACTCCCAGTATTATTATACATTCATGTTATCATGGAAATTATCAGTTGAGGGTTGTTATCGATGTGGCTAGGATTAAGGAATGATAAGCCAGTGAATTAACAAGCATGAGATCATTGTTGTAGAGGACTGAATGAGCAAGTGGATCCATGCTTGTTGTAATTAATTAGTCTAAGGAAAAATCCATGTATCTAGTAGTGTGTATCGACAACTTAACCAACATATAGTGAGTGGATTACACATTAATTTATGGTAGAGTGATTGGAATCTCAAGCTGAAAAAAGAAAGTGCAACCAACAGACATATAACCTTATATGTCGATCCCATTTGGCAATGGTAAGTCATAGTGCTTGAAATTTATGGAGATTGAGCTATGTATGTTTTTTGAAACATCCAACGTTTCGGGTGGACCCTCGACCCATCACCAGGGACAATTGAAGCTTTGATAATGCTAGAAAAGAGTGTTGGGGTAGGATTAAATAGGAAACAAATGTGAAGTGGCTATTGGGAATTATTAATAAAATAAACATATATTCATTGAGAATTAATAATAAAATAGTCATCAAGAATAATTAATAAATTAAACATGTATTCATCGAGAATTAATAATAAAATGGTCATGAAGAATAAGTAAAATGGGATATTGTTAAAGGTGGGGGGATATATATATAATTTATTTTTCCTCAGAAAAAAGTGTAATTTTATTCATCTAAAGAGACAAAATTACATTTTGTAGGTGCTACGTGAACACATTCAGTATGTTGGACACAACTACCACACTTAGAGGGGGGGGTGAATGAGTGTGGGGATCTTTTTCCCAAAACTTCCCTCTTTCACAAAACTCATTAGTTAGCATTCAACATTTACTTATTACTCATTGTTGTCATTTATAACCAGTTAGATGTGAACACATATCGGCAACATATATCAACAATATATCATCAATAAGTCATCACCACAAGGAACACAAAGAACACAAGATGTATGTACAATTTTCTTTTTATTACGAACTACAATCCTTGGGGTTTTTCAGCAACAACTGAATAGAGTACAACTCTACAAGAGCACCAGCTCTATAATGCAAGACTCAGCTTACATCCTCAACACCAACTGAGATGAGGCAACAATCCTCAACGGATATCAATCTGCAACAGGTACGCGACCTATCAGTAGTGCAGCCCGTGTGTGTACGCGCCCTAGCTCACTACAGCCCGTGTATGTACGCGGCCAGGGTATACAACAGCCTACATATACCTTCTGAGTTATTAGGGTTTATCCTTCAAGATTAACTCTTATCCTCTGTAACCAATTTATCATTCTCTTCTGTCTCTCACTGTCCAAACTGACCACCAGCCAGTCACAACACATCCAAGCTCTGCAATAGCTTACTCATGCTCCACAAACAATCAATATGAATGCTAACTCAATCATTTATAAGCAACTAGTATACCATAGCAATTATATCACAATTGAATCACAAGAGTACTGCACACTCCATCAACCAACATAAACCACATCACAACAGCCATACCAAGAATGCCCTAAGCATTCACAACACAACAAGCAATACTATCCATCAAGACAATAATGTAACCATACCAGTGTCTTAGTGACAAATCTGAGCCCATAGAATGCAAATCTGGAACCTACTTCAGTCTTCAACAACTTGTCATCAGCTCAACCACAAATCTCCATGATTTTAACCACTGTACGCTCCTTGTACACAAACAACCCGTGTATTGTATGCACCTTGTACACAGACAACTCACGTATACGCACCCTATAAACAGACAGCCCGCATATGCACCAGAAAATAGGGTTTTTCTGTAATTTCGAGAATTTCATCGTCATGATCTCAGACTTGCCGAAACTTCAATGCGTCCATGAGATCCTCCCGATCTCCTCTCTCTCAGAATAGATCTTCAATCATGCTCAAGAGATCCACACCAAAAATGCTCTCACAAGAAGCTCTCCATCAATACTCCAAAATATATTCTCACAAGAAGCTCTCCATTTATCCACAAAAATGATAATGTGCAAGAGACCATTGTTATCTTATTTATGATTTCATCCTCTAGGTCACTTAACCCATTTCTAGGTCACTTAACCTATTTTCTTTATTTTAGGGTTAACCACTTTCCATAAATAGAAAGTTCTCCAATACTTTATCATTTAAATATTCCTTCTTGATTTTGTCACCTTACTTTA
>SNQJ01S0006667.1:12671-35434 GCA_010110895.2 Picea sitchensis
GGGGGGGGGGGTGTCATAAGATTTCCCCCACTTTTAACAATATCCCATTTTACTTATTCTTTATGACCATTTTATTATTAATTCTCAATGAATACGTGTTTATTTTATTAATTATTCTTCATGACTGTTTTATTATTAATTCTCAACGAATATGTGTTTATTTTATTAATAATTTCCAACAACTATTTCACATTTGTTTCTTATTTAACCCCACCCCAACACTCTTTTATAGCATTATCAAAGCTTCAGTTGTCCCTAGTTATGGGTGAATAGTCCACCCAAAACGTTGGACGTTTCAAAAAACATACATTGCTCAATCTCCAAAAATTTAAAGCACTGTGATGAATGACTGTGAAAACCTACATACTCAAATGGTAAGACAATTGAGTGTTTCTCCATAGTGTGAAATTAAAAAAATATATATCTTAAAGGCTAAAATTGTCAAGTCAAGGTTTCACAAGAGATAGGCCATGGAGGAAGAGATCCAAGGATCGATTCCCACAGACTCCAATTTTCGTTAGCTAAATGCTAAGAATTTTATCTACTTTTTGGGGAACCCTCTATCAATTATGGTGCCTCTCAACTCCTTTAGTGCCGAAGAGGTTCGGTTGTGCCTATTGTGGAGTCTTGTTGTTTCTAATGTTGTAGGCTGAGCTACATGATCTCACATTTGAAGAAAGAAACATAGTGTTATGGTACCACTTCAATGAATACAGAGGAAATGCCTCGGTCAAAAGTTTAGGATTACTACCTAATGGCTAAGAACATACAATTGGTTAATGATTACATGGATGACCCAACTGGAGGGATGGATATATCGTCAGATCAAGGAAGAGGATCTCAAGTTCATATCAATCAAGGCATAAAAGGAGGAGGCAATGGTGAGGTCTCCAAAACATTGGGATCAAAGGCAAAAGTGGATGGCAATAAAGGACTCGTGGATCCCTCATGTTGTTATTAGAGATAATAATGAGACGGGTTCATTAGGTCATTTCCAAGAGCTTGAATTACTAGACTTAAACTATGGAGTATCTCCCAAGGACAGAGTCATTGAAGACCCACTTTATGGTGACCATAATTTGTATCGAGCAACTACAGTAGAGGTAAGTATAGCAAACTTGAGGTTGAAGATCTATCTATCTTCATCTACAACAAAGGGTAAATTTTGGTAGCCTCATACCCTAATTATTATCTTGTATAGTCTTTGAGATATTAAGAAAAGGATGCTCATGAACAAGATTTTTCTCACAAAGGAGGGAGAATCCTTAACAAAGGGCCTTGAAAATATTAGGTAAAATGGGTAAGGTTTGTGGGCATGAATATGGACTTGGAAGCTTTGTGTGGAGGACTTAATAGAAAGGAGCTAGGTTTGGAGTCCAATGAGAATATAAACATTAAGAAAAGGAAGAAGGTGATAAGGAGAAAGGGAGAAAAAGTTAGTATGGTAGTTCGGGAAGATCCGAAGGTAGCTCAAGCTATGGAATTTTCAGGAAAATCTTTGATTGAGAAGTTTTATGGGAAGCACATAGCTACAAATTCATTACACTATTGGATGCTTAAATGTTGGAAACCAATAATAGGCTACAATCTTGTTTTTTATATAATGACAAGAGGATGTCTTGGGTTCTCATTCAAATCCAAAGAGGATGCGGGCAAGATCCTTAATGGGAGCTAGTTCTACGATTCTTCCTTTTTGTCCTTGAAGCCTTAGGATGCTTGTCTCAATCCGAGGTCTAATTTGTCTCAAAAATTCTAATCTAGGTTAAAGTCCCAAGGCTTCCACTAGAATTTTAGATAGAAAAGATCTTAGAACATTTGGGTAACATTATGGACAAGTTTATTATGATGGATCACTCTTTCCAAAAACTAGTGTTTATAGAACAATGGCCAAATTCTTTGTGGAGATTGATGTGAAGGAGGGATTGGTGGATAGTGTTTATATAGAGATGGGAGACAAAACCCATAAATAGATGTGGAGACTATTGCAACATTCCCTTTAAGGGTATTAGATGTCACATGCATGGGAATATTACAAGAGACTATTCAAAATACTTTTCGAAGAAATTTTAGAGGAATAGGTTTGAAATTGAGAAGCCCCTTATGGTAAATTAAAAAGAATTTTAGGAGGTAAAACAAAAGGACTCAAAGGAGGGGGTCTTGGCTGAGCTTGTGATGGAATCACAAGAAACCTCAATGGAATTTGACCATGTTCAAAACGTCCCTTCTTCCAAGGAGATTGCCCATTCTTTGTCTAATCTAAATAGAGTGGAGACCCCAGGTCTAAAAGCCACTACTTAGATCCATTTAGGAATTAGAAAGTGACAAAAGGTGTGTTACAACTTAATTCCTCTCCCTGATAGTGGTGTAGATTTAAGGACTTTTGGACAAAACTTATTAAATCTGCAGATAAACCTTACTAGGATCTTGGAGAAGAAATTTAACTTCAGTGGACAACCACTAGCTAATAAACATATATTACCATTGAATGGAAAGGAAAGATTAGGTATCCTTCCCAATCTTGGCTCAAGAACGAAATTGCTATGGAACTCATAACTGAAAGGGGGTACCAAAGCCATTTGGTTGAAATCACCTAAGATCAATAAAGGCGGAAGAAGGGCTAGGTAGGAAATCTTTGAGGGGTTTGGGTTTTGATGATATTAAAGTTTTAGAACAAAATATTGTTGGAAGAAAATCAAATATGCTAATTTCTCAAGACAAGGCATGGAGAGAGGATCAATATGGGAGACAAAGACAAATAAAAGGGGTACTTAGAGCTAGCCAAACCTACAAGAAGGTTGGAATACGATTATATTGTCCATAAAAATCAGAGGGTTGGACAACTCCTTAAGGAAATGTGACCTATTGTTGATGCTCATATTGGTTAATATATAAACAACAACCTCGTGATGATATGAATCCCTATGTGGTTTTATAGAAGTTGTACTCCTCTTTGGTTGAAAATGTTGGAAGATTCTTTGTATGGTTCTACATTGAATGTAAAGGGTGAATGCTAAAGAGCAAACCCTGAAAGATCTTCCAAGAAAGATTATATATACAAATGTACAACCCTTATATACAATTATTACAAATACACATCAGATCATTTAAAGAAAAGATGGGATAAAGTGTGTTAGTAGAGATTTGTGTCTACAAGGTTTTGGAGTCTTCGTTTAACATACATTATTTCTTTCTTGTAAGATAAACTGAACTTGGAATCTGTTATGACTTTTGCAAGATGAAGAAATGGACAGGTCTTCAAAGAACTTTAAATGATAAATTCATTAAAAGTCAAAAATGATTTTTATAGGCAATACATTTGAAATCACATGCTTTCAATTCAAGTTTGATAAATAACTAATGTACCACCCCGAGCAGTTCTTTGTAGGAGAAATTTATAAAAATATCCCAATATGACAAGTTCAATAATGCCTGAAACAAAAGAACTGAAACAACTTCAACAATGTCTCAATGACGATTACATGAACTGAAATGAACTACATCTACTTTTTACAAGCAAGGACTATGGTCCTTTGAACCTAAAATGTTACAAGATGACTGAAGAAATCTAGAGAAAGAACTACTCAGACCCAAATTTTCCTGTTTGGTTTACAATACATGAAAGATTTGATGGAAAGAAACATAAAAGAAGAATATGTAGAGAAATAAGTTTTAGCAAGCCAGTCCATCGAATCTTGGAAAGATAGAGCTTTGTTTCTTGTAGACTCTTCAGCACTGTAGAAACTTGCAACTGCCAACCCCTTGATGATGCCTTCTCTTGCCCTTTATTTCTAGAACTTTCCACAATTCCTTTTTGGAGTAAACCACTTTTAATTTTCACTTTATTGAATTATCATTAATGAATTTAAGTCATTTAAATTCATGCCTCCAAGTAGGGACCACTTATTCCTTTATTAAAGTTTATTTAATAAACTTTATTTTCAATTTTTCAAGTTGACCGCCTTTAACAAAAGTGAACTATGTTTTAATTTTCTAAGCAAGATATTTGACATTTCAGCCATGGAAAACATTCTAGATGCAATCTTCATCATCTTGGCTTTCCAACAAATCCTCCTCAACGCAATTTGGAGTTCTGGATATCATGTTATAAGCTCGGGAAATTGAGGTTCCAAACAAATCTATCATCAAACCATGAAAAACCAAGCTAACTATTATTTCAATTTATGAGAGCATCATGGTCAAGTTCAACTCTTGAAACTTGTTCCATCATCTTCCTCTCCGAATTACCTTTCCAACGAGGTATAGTTTGTCCAAATCCGAATCTCGAATATTGAGATATGACCTTTAGAAAATTGTTGCTCAACAGTCGTTCATCAAATCTCATGGGTTAATCTAAGCCCTTCATTCAAATTCGCCTCTCCATTTAAAAAATTCGACTTTTCCTTTGTAATAGATATCCCACATGCATTTATGGTGTTTGGAGTATATGTTAAAAAGTTTAACATGCATTATATGTGAAGCATAAAGAGACTATAGAAACTTGGAAGCTTGAACCTTAGAAAATTTCATGAATTAATTAAAATTTTGACTACCCAGTCATCATGCATCAAGCACCCAGTCAACGCCTATTCAGCAATGAGTCATATCCCAGTCAATAGTGATTCAACGTCCATGTCATCTCCATGTGACACATTTCCATTGGATACCATAAGCTGCCACATGTCATCAAATCAATGGTCAACACATGTCATAGTCCCATTGGTTTCTATGTGTCCTTGTGTGATTGGATATCAGGTCTGCCACATGGCATGATTTCATTGGTTTCCACGTGTCATGGAATGGTGGGTTAACATGTGTTGTGATGTGATTGGTTCATGTTAAAAATGGAGAGGAGAATAATAAATGTTAAAGAAGGAAAATTGAACAAGAGAGGGGAGGAAGGTCGTGAGGGAGGAGAGAGAAGCGGATCGGGGGTGAGGGAGGAGTGAAGGTCTCAAGTAGTGTAGCTCTGAAAGAGAAGAGTGAGGGGGATGGTAAAAATAATAAGTATGGGAAAATGAGTAAGGGAAGAGAGGAGAGGGGAGGGAGTAAGGGGATGCTGAGGTAGGGAGGATGTGAGGGTAAGGAGAATACAGAGGTATCCCCACAAGAGAAAAAAGAAAATGCTATGTATGGGAAGTGGGGAAAGTGGGGATGGAGAACCAAGAAAATGAATGAAGTATGGAATAGTGGAACCAAAAAAATGAGTACTAAGAACACTACCAAAGATAATAAATGGGGTTCCAAGAAAAGCAATGTGGTTCCAAGAACATAATCATGATTATGAAAATATGAATAGTTCCAAGAAAATCTTAGTTCTAAAAAATTAGTTGTGTTGCACATGGAAAAGTGCTCTTTGGGCGATTGATCAAAAAGTTGGATAGCTTGAGCATATAGACTTGGATTTTTAATCTGTAAAATGCATGACGAAGCTAAGACTAAGGGTTATGGTATGGACTAATAATATTTCAAAATTTCCTTCTTTTGATATCGATTTTTTTTTTGTTATTCCCAGAGTGGGAAATCTAAACGATCAATTTTTTTTATCAACCTATGGCTCCAACTATGGGACAATGACCCCCTGTGGCTCGTTGAGAATCCAAAATCCTAGTTTGACTATCTTCTCCATTGGTCTATGGAGTCATTTTCACAATAAATCAGTGTAATTCCTCATCCATTGGTTCATTGAGTCATCTTCAAACATTCCCTCCATCTAACAACTGCTTTATTGTGCAAAACTTTGATTGAAGAAACAAACTATGTAAAAACTAGATCTACCTACCCTATGTTGTTTCAAATAAAAGGACACTTTTCAAGTGTAAGTAGATTTCCAATTGATCCATTCAAGCGTCCAATTGATCCGTGGAATGAACTCTGAAATTGGGAAAGATGTAAAGGATGATATCAAGAAGTAAAAAGTATGTCAAAATCATACTGAACTAAAACTGAGTTGAATATGACCCAAATCTGATTCAATTGCTTGGCCAACAATGCTTTGGAACCATGTTTCAATAAAATCAACTCTTGGTGGTTGCTCATGAATGCTGCAATATTTGGTTTGATGAGAAGTTTCCCACTTGAAAAGTTTTTTATTTTTCTCCTTATTGTTGAAGGAAAATCTCCCTGCGGACAGGTAGATCTCCTCAAAGAGCTAGAGTCTTAACTCTAAGACAGAAAGTGCTTATCATGGTCACTGACTTCCTTTTAGATCTAGGTGGACTAGTGTGTGAGAAGGAAGGAGAAAAGAAGTACCTTTTACCGATGTTTGTCCCTGCACGCTCCGAGTTGAGCTCCAATCTTTCTCTCCTCGATAAGCCCTGTAGACAAACAAAGTACGACCACTTCCTACTCTATCAAGATTAGTCCGAAATAGATCTATCTACTAAAGAGACAAATTCATGTGAGATTGAACACGAATTAGAAAGAAACAGGCCAAGCAATTTATATTAATGAGGACAAAACATTGCTTACAGTCGTAGATGAATTGCAGCAGTTTCGTCAAGTCCTCCTTGTCTACCCCTTGCTCAAAAGATCCACGATCTGGATGATGATAGCTTCACTGATTGCTCTCTATGAGATCATAGGTCTCTTTCTTCCAAAATATCTTTGTTCCAGCACCAACTATAAGATCATAAGTTTGGTGTGATTCTTCCTTTTCAGTCCCCCTTTCACCATGAGAAAGCTTGCTTATATAGCCTTGGAGAGGCTCAACAACTTGAGATATCTTTGGGGTGAGTTGAGGATTTTCCTCCTCCAGTTAGAGATCTGCCCTAAAATCATGGTTTGATTGAGGATTCGAACCCAACTGACTTCCAAGAATGAAAGGATCCTTCCCCCATTCATCTCAACAACTTAACTACTGCCTAAAATAGGTAGCGCTCCCTCAAAAGGGCACTCAGAGCGCTATAACGCTCCCTAGTAGTGTATAGGGGAGCGCTAACACTCCTGAGGATAGGAGCGCTCCTACAAAAGGGCTGATGCAGCGCTATAACGCTCCTTGATGGCTTATGGGGGGGAGCCAACACTCCTGAGATAGTTATAGGGGAGCGCTCCCCTCCAAAAACTTAGTTTTTTGAGTGTTTTCAGATGGAAAAAGGTTCATGAGCCCAGTTAACCTTTCCTCCTCTTCCAAATCAAATGTTTTACATGTGCCAAGTGTCCTCCTGATGTCGTTTACAGGCACGCCATAAGCATCATGGTAGTATGCTTCCCTGACACTTGCGACACTTGTGAGTAAAATGCGACACTTGCGACCGTTGTAATGACGACACTTGCGACACTATCAAAGTGAGTATTTTTTATGTGTAAAACTTATCCCCATCCAAAATTATTAATTCATTAGCGATGTCCTGAAAGCATTCTTCCTTCATGGAATGGCAATCTTGTCCATTATTGTTCTCAATATTAATTTCTTCCACCAATGGTTCTTGTTGCCAATGCTCTTGTGGTTTTTCTTCATTTGTTACAATATCTTTCATATGAGTATGTCGGCTAAAATATTCTTGTGCATTTGGTGGAGGCTCCTCAATTTCACTCTTGATCTTGTTGCTCGAAATAACTTCATATGAAGTATATGAGAGGCTGAAATCTTGCTCTCCCAAATTGGAATTTTCTTTTTTCATTTTCAGTAGTATGGCTTGAAGAAATTTTTTTCATTCTTTGATTACACTTTTATTCCAAATCATTGACTTCATTGTTTTGTGTCCATATGGGAAAGGGTGGGTGGGAAGCAACATTGAGAAAATTTGGCATGAACTTTTCAGTGAATGAAGTTTCCAACACATCCCAACTAGTAATGGTCCCAAACAACAATGAATAGAACTATTTAAGAGCATCCCCAGACAGAGTTTGTGAAAATAACCGACATGTAACATTATCTTCGATGATATTGAAAACATCACATGTGCTTTTGAATTTAAACAAGTGTTTCTTTGCATCCTCTGAAGTATTCCCAAATAATGTGGACATATTTTCAATAGAAATGTTTTGCATTTGAAAATCCACTTCTGGAAGATTTAAAAGGCTCATATGCAACCATCTCCTTATTTGGGTATCTCTTCCCTTCAATGCATCTTGAAAATCCATTGATGGGCTTGGTGGAGAAGGTAAAGTAGCATCACAACATGAACGAAGTTCTTTGGTGGAGCTTCCATGAAATTTTCTTAAGATTTTTTAATCTTTTCAATGGAATTATCAAATCCTTTTATAGTTTTTTCAATGGAATCGCTAGGGAGTTCATCCTCCCGAATCTTTGATGGTTCTTGGTTCTTTTTTAGGCCATTCAAATATCTCTGGAAAATATTTTTATAAATCCCATGCATCTAGAACAAGCAACAATCTTCTTGAATCTTCTTTTTGAAACTTTGAAACATGGAGATTCTGGTTCTTCAATCAGATCTGAAACAATGCCTCGGATATATTCAAAATAAACAATTCCCCAGTGGAGTCGCCAAAAATGTTTATATTCATATTGGTTAAGATCTAAACAACAACCTCACGAGGATATGAATCCCCCTGTGGTTTTATAGAGGTGGTACTCCTCTTTGGCTGAAAATATTGGAAGATTATTTGTATGATTATATAATGAATGTGAAGGGTGAATGCTAAAGAGAAAACCCTGAAAGATCTTCCAAGAAATATTATATATACAAATGTACAACCCTTATATACAATTATTACAAATATACATAAGATCATTTAAAGAAAAGATAGGATAAAGTGTGTCAACACAGAATTGTGTCTACAAGGTTTTAGAGTCTTCGTTCAACATACATTCTTTCTTTCTTGTAAGATAAACTAAACTTGGAATCTGCTATGACTTTTGCAAGATGAAGAAATGGACAGGTCTTCAAAGAACTTTAAATGATAAATTCATTAGTACTCAAAAACAATTTTGATAAGCAATACATTTGAAATCACATACTTTCAATTCAAGTCTAGGAAATCACTAATGTAGTGCCCTGGAGTAGTTCTTTGCAAGAGAAATTTATAAAAATATCCCAATATGTCAAGTTCAATAATGCCTGAAACAACTTCAGTAATGTCTCAATGACGATTACATGAACTGAAATGAATTGCATCTACTTTTAACAAGCAAGGATTGTGCTCCTTTGGACCTGAAATGTTACAAGATGACTAAATTCTAGAGAAAGAACTACTCAAACCCAAATCTTCATGTTTGGCTTACAATACATGAAAGATTTGATGGAAATAAACAAAAAATAAGAAGATGTAGAGAGAAAAGTTTTAGCAAGCCAGCCCACCGAATCTTGGAAATATAGAGCTTTGCTTATTGCAGTCTCTTCACCACTATAGAAACTTCTAACCGCCAACCCCTTGATGATGCCTTTTCTTGCCCTTTTAAAATTTGCTCTCAATGCTCTTGAAGTAGTTAGGGTTTGTCTTTCTAGAACTTTCCATGATTCCTTTTTGGAGTAAACCACTTTTAATTTTTACTGTATTGAATTCTCATTAATGAATTTAAGTCATTGAAATTCGTGTCTCCAAGTAGGGCTTACTTATTCCTTTAATACAATTAATTTAATAAACTTTATTTTCAATTTTGCAAGTTGATCACATTTAACAAAAGTGGATTGTGTTTTAATTTTTTGAGCAAGATATTTGACCTTTTATCCATATAAAATGTTCTAGATGCAATATTCATCATCTCAACTTTCCAACGTGTCCTCCTCATCGCTATTTGTAGTTTTGGATCTCAAATTATAAGCTCATTAAGTTGAGGTTCCAAGCAGATCTATCATCAAACCATGGAAAACCAAGCTGAGTTTTATTTCAATTTAGGAGAGCATCATGGCTAATTTCAACTCTTGAAACATATTCCACCATCTTCCTCATCAAATTATCTCTCCAACGACGTATAATTTTTCCAAATCTAACTCCTGGATCTCGAGATATGACATTTGGAAAATCATTGCTCAACAATCCTTCATTAAATCTCACGGGTTAATCAGAGCCCTTCATTCAAATTCGCCTCTCCATTTAAAAAATCCAACTTTTCCTTTGTAACAGATATCCCAAATGCATTTGTGGTGTTCAGAATTTGGAGTATATATTAAAAAGTTTAACATGCCTTATATGTGAAGTATAAAGAGACTATGGAAACTTGGAGGCTTGAATCTTAGAAAATTTCATGAATTAATTAAAATTTTGACTGCCCAGTTATCATGCACCAGGCACCTAGTCAATGCCTAGTCAGCAGTGAGTCATAGCCCAGTCAATAGTGAGTCAACATCCATGTCATCACCACGTGTCATAGTGCCAATGGATACCATAAGTTGCCACATGTCATCACATGATTGGTCAACACATGTCATAGTCCCATTGGTTGTCATGTGTCCTTGTGTGATTGGATATCAGGTTTGGCACATGGGATGATTTCATTGGTGTACACGTGACATGATGTGATTGGTTCATGTTAAAAATGGGGGATGCTGAAGATGTTGAAATTGGGACTTTCTTACCATAGTGGTCGTATGTCTGGGGAATAGTTACATGTTGGAATTAAAATGTTACATTGATAAATGCATTCTCAATTGTATTAGGATTATGTACAAATTTTGAGGTGAAGGCTTTGGGTTTTTTTGTTGTTGTTCTTGCTATTTATGGGCCAGACGAAGACAAACATAGATATTAGGAAGGTTATTTTAAGCTCAATGTCTTGAAGTAGGATTATGTGGTGATTAGTGGAGATTTAAATTTCAATAGGAATAGGTATGTGGTATGGGGTCCATCGACAAGATTTGATAGATTGGGAGATTTCTCTAGGTCTAATTTTGATAATGCAGGGTTTATTGATGTTCAACCAATTAAGATAGTCCCAACCTAGAGGAATAATAGGTTGTGAAATGATGGAGTCTCAAAAAGTTTGGATCACTTTTTTCATTTATGAAAATCTTATAGGAAAGGTGGATAAATCCAGGTTGTGGATTGATAATAATGGTGGTTTAGATCATCAACCTATTTTTCTACAACTAGAGTTAAGTAATAAAAAACCTTGCTCTCCCTTTAAATTCAATTCCAATTGGTTGGAGAAGGGGAAGTTCCAAAATTTGATGAAAAGTGAATGGAGGAGGTATGGGGATAGTGTAGGGACCTTAACTAGTGTCATGTTTGTAGAATCATTGAATAATATCAATTCTAAGGTGATGGAAAGGGATGTTGGGAGATATAAATCTGGAGATAATATTCTAAGAGATGTTGAGGAAGAGATCAAAAGGCTTCATATATATAATGAAAGAGGGGTCTTTAATGAAGAATAAATTTTGAAATTGATTGAGCTAGAAAGCAAAGTAAAGAGATTGTTGGTCAATATGGAACTTGAGTGGATAATGAAAAGTAGAGAAGTATGGTTAGAAAATAGTGACGAGAATACAAATTCTTCCACCATTTTCCTAACCATAGGAAAAAACAAAATAATATACGGGAAATGAAAGATGAGGGGTGGGGGGGAGGGAGAGAATGGGAAATAAGTCATAGGGATATAGCTAGAGTAGGGGTTGGGCATTTTCAAAATATTTAGGAGCCCGATCAAGCAAATATAGTTGAAATTGTCAAATTATCAACATTCTTTCCCAGATTTTTGACTGAAGAATAAAATGAGAATCTTTTAAAGTCAATTTCCAAGAAGGAGTTAAGAGTAGTATTATCATATTTCAAGAAAGACAAAATCCCTGGCCCTGACTGGTGGACTATTGAATGTTTTCATGGATTCTATGACTTGGTAGAAGAAGACTTGTTGAGTGTGATTGAAGAGGTCAAGAACTCATGTAGGATGCATGGGAGCTTCAATTCAACTTTTATTGCACTTACTTCAAAGAAATAAAAGCATGAATTTTTTTGATGATTTTAGGCCTTTATGCCTCTACAACTGTATCTATAAAATCATAGCAAAGGTGATTGCAATCAAGATCAAAGGAGTTCTCTCGTAGACAATGTCATCATAGTAGTTTGTCTTCTTGCAAGGAAGGAAAATCTATGAAGTTATAGGTACAACACAAGAGGGTCTTCATTATATAAAAGGTAAGAAGAAGTCAATTATGGTCATCAAGTTGGATCTATCATAGGAATATGACTGAACTAATTAGTTCTATATAAGGTTAATTTTAATGCTTGTAGGGTTTAATATTTCTATTATAATTGGATTATGGGTTGTGTAACCATGATGAACTTTTCCCTATTGATAAATGGAGAAACATCATCCTTTTTCAAACCTTTCAAAGGATTAAGGCATGGTTTCCCTTTATCCCCCTTATTATTCCTCTTGGTAGCTGAAGGGATAAGTAGGGTAGTCATGGAAGCGAAAAAGAGAGGCAGTGTTAAATGCATAAAGATTGGATCAATCACGTTGACCCATCTTTTATTTATAGATGAAAATTTGTTATTTTTAAATGGGTTAGAGAGTGAAGCTAGAAAAATTCAAGAGATTTAAAATATTTTTTATGTGGCTATTGGGATGGAGGTCAATGCTCAAAATTTTCAGTGGGATGAGGGAGGAAGTCATTCAAATATTGTTGTTGATGTTATTTTTTAAAGCCATTGATATGTAGGAAGGCTTAAAGTACGTGGGTTTGATCTTAAACCCTGACAACTATGGTAAAAAAAATATGGGAGCAGTTGAATTAAATGATAGAGGATAGAATTTGTCATTGGTGCAATAGATGACTTTCAAGGGGAGGGAGATTAACTTTGGTAAAATTTATATTGGAAACAGTTCACATATATTGGCACTTTTCGGTTTTCATTCCAAAAGGAGTTCTGGAAAGGTTTAGGAGAGTATGTTTTGATTTCCAATGGGAAGGGAGACATGATACACAAGGGATTCACATTGCTAAATGGATATATATATATATCTAAGCCAAAATATATGGGAGGTTAGGGACTTAACCGCATTCATCTAATTAGGAAATCAATAGTAAGAAAAAACATGTGGAATCTAATGACAAAAGTCAATTTGTGGAAGTAAGTGATACAGTAGAAGTATATATGTTTAGGAACATTCATGGATTGGATAAGAAATCCCAGGAAAAACATAAAAAATGTGTCTAATCAGTGGAAAGCTTTGGTCTCGCCCTTTCATAATATTTATCATGGAAGGTAGGAAATGGGACATAGATGAGAATGGGTATAAACTCTATCATGGGATGTGGAAATGTCGTTATACTACCTCTAGATGACTTAGTTGATCTTCATATAAGAAAAGGTTTTTGCTCCTTGAAACAAGCAAAAGATAATGATACATCTACTATTTGGCCACTCCATACTTGGATTTAGAAGGGGAAAGAGAAGCTAGATGGAATATGTTGGTTGCAGAGTTAAGGAAGACTTATATAAGAATGAAGGATGAGTTTGACACATTAGCATGGGCACATGATAAGGTATCAGAGTCATACACTGCTAGGAAAGGGTACAAAGTAATGATATTAGGAGATGATCAAGTGGAGATATGGTGGTAGACAAAAATATGGAAAATGAAAGAACCTAAAAACCCTAATCTCTTTTTTATTGTTTTCACTTAAAAATAGGGTCTTGACTTGGGATTTAAAACATGGGTAGAAGTGTGTTGAACTTATGTTTATACTGAGGGGGGTGGGCGGGGGTGAATACGTATAAGATACTTTTTACTTTAATTGAACATTCATCAATCATTAATTGACTTTAAAACAATAAATCCATGTAAATTCAAATCACGATACACAGAGTTTCACTTGGAAATCCTTGTAGGAGAAAACCACAAAAACTTATCTTTATAAATGTATGTCGGCACCAACCTACTGTTACAAATCTTGTAGGTACCAACCTACTGGAGACGCCAATATCCTCAGCTGAGCACCAACTCAAAAAGATATTATGTAGGCACCAACCTAATGGAGACACCAATCTCCTCAACTGAGCACCAACTCAGTAAGACCTATACAGACACCAATCTAATATCTTCATACACAAAGTAATTTTTTCGTCACTTGTGTGCTTCATACTTCATGCATTTCACAACATCATCACACCCTTCAATTTCATGTTCTAGTGGCTATCCTTTATTTATACCCTAGAGATAGCTTCAAACCCTAGTCATATTTAGCCTGCATGCCCTAATGCACCTCATAACATCAGTCTCAGAATATAATTCTAGGCTGCAACATCACAACCTCAAAACATTGCAGTTTGTAGCATCATAGACCTCAGTCCTTCATAGCGCACCCTTAAAACTTCAAAAACTCCTCTTGTGCACCTTTAGACCCCAAGAATACTCTATAGCTTATCTTGTGCACCTTTAGACCCCAAGAATACTCTATAGCTTATCTTGTGCACCTTTAGACCCCAAGAATACTCTATAGCTTATCTTGTGCACCTTAGATCTCTTCTATGCACCTCAGATTTGGTATTCTTGCTTGGTTTCTCTTCAAATGTGCACATCTATCTTGTATTTATAGTGTTTCTATGCTCACCTTCAAGGCCGACCTGTAAAGACTGGTTGGGTCGACTTGAAATTTCTAGTTGGGTTGTCGAACATCTTGCAATTTTTATCTTGGACATATGTATTCTCCTCCCGTCTTTGACATCAATGACAACAATATTTCCAACAATCTCCCTCGTTGTCATTGATGGAAACCCTTAGTCAATTCTTATACTCCCCTTGTCTGCAAATTTCCTTATGTCTGCAACTTCTCCCCCTTTGACATTAATGGAAAGTGGTTTCTCCCCCTGAGATTTTGCTTCCCTTTACTGACAATATGAGAGAGATATCGCCCCCATACAACATTTTTCTCCTTTGACTTCATCGAGAATGTATACATTGCTCAAGGTTCTATTTCCACTTGCCACTAATATTCCTAATCCTGTTTTCCTTATCTCACATCCTTTAGAATTAAATTTGAGGTTGTAACCTTGATAACACATTTGACTGACACTTAGAAGATTGTGTTTTAACCCTTCAACATACAATACATTATGTGTTTTATTCTTTCCATTATCAAGACTCACGATACCTTTTCCAATTATCCTTGCAGAAACATTATCCCCGAAGATAACACTACCTCCCTTTTCTTCCTTTAGGGTGAGAAATTTGTTATGATACACTGTCACGTGTTTTGAACATCCACTATCAATGTACCATTGGGTTCCTTTGTCTCGAGCATACATTGCAAGTCCACATCATTCCTTCTTCGATTCTTCTTGCTTCCTTTTACACACCTTTGTGTATTCTTCTCTATGCTTGGTAAGAGCATCTTCTTCCCTTTTTAGTTTAGGAGACTTTAATATGTTGCTTCTACACTCACATGTTATGTTCCCATAGTTATTGCACTTATAACATTCAACATTATAATCAAGTAGGGAGCAAATGAATTCTAATTTTTATCAACAAACCCATGAGAACTTATGGTTTTTTTGCTCACATAGTCATTATTTGAGATTTTATAAGAACCTCTATTTCTATCTCTCACATGATCACTTCTTGCATAAGCTCTACAATCTATTGTTTTATGACCAAAATTATTGCAAGAAAAACAATAGCCAAGAAAGAGATGTTGGTACCCGGTTGTGATAGGTCTTCTCTGTGGAACGACTCTTCTAATTTCATTCTTGTGAGAAGAATCAGATTTATGTCGATCATCATTTCCTTTCCCACTGCTCCTTTCATTGTTGATGGAGCCTTTGAGAATATTGGCATAGCTTTTAGGCTTTTCTTCATTTTCCTTTTATGATGGCTTTGTGAGCTCAGTGCTTGCATATCCCTCGTGGATATTTTGTTTTTCGTCGTAGCCAATACCTTCTTGATGAATGGTGACCTTTGGAAACTGACAATATCATCTAATATTTTCAGTACTCTTTCCAAACTTCAAGATTCTATTCAAATGGTTAGTTGTTTTCTCTAGTTCATTTCATAAAGAAATGATCTCAACCTCTAGCTTCTCACAATTTTCTTCCTTTTGTTTCAACTGGCTTCTCACTTCTTCTATCCTTTTTTCCTCTTCTAGTATAATCTTTAAGATGATAATTGTTTTTTCTGTTTCATCAAGATCACGATCCTTCTTTTCTTATTTCTGCAATTGTTCTTTCCAATTTTTATTCTTTCCCCTGAGCTCATCTATTTCTTCTAAGGCACTAAAGAGTTATGCTTCGAGATTTACTTCCCCATCAGTATCCTCTTCTTCTTAATCTGATTTTTCTTTCTGATTGTCTTCATTTTCTTTATTGGTAGACTTTGTATCCATGGCTATGAAGAGAGATTCTTCTTCATCATCACTATCTGTTCTTTTTGCATATGGACACTTAGCAACAAAACGTCCTATTCTACCACAATTAAAGCATTTGAAGGGTAGCTTACCTTTGTATTTGCCAGGTTGTCCTTTTAGCTTTCTCATGAATTGTGCTTCTTCTACCTCTAATTCATAGCTAGAATAATCACCATATATCTCTTCATAAATGTTTTGTAGCTTGTCCCAAATCTGTTTAGTTGATGTACATTGCATTACCTTGACAACCTTAGAATTTGATAAGCCACTCAAGTTGATATCTATTGCTTTTGCATTGTTTTCACTTGACTCCTTCCCAGCTTCATTTGTATAACCTATTATGATTGATTCCCAAATACCAAACCCAAGGGCCATCAAATATGTCTTCATTCTTTAACTCCATGATGCATGGTTTGTTCCATCGAACAAAGGAGCTCTATTTGTAGGGAGACTTTCCTTACAATCCACATGTGCTCGAGATCTTCCTTCCAATGGTTAAACTGTTTTTGAAGGAACCCCCTCTGATACCAATTGTTTTACATATGCTTATACTAAGGGGGGAGGCGGTGAATCAATATAGGATACTTTTTACTTTAATTGAGCATTCATCGATCATTCATTAACTTTAAAACAATAAATGCATGTAAATTCAAATCATGTTGCACAAAGTTTAACTTGGAAACCCTTGCGGGAGAAAACCACAAAACTTATCTTTATACATGTCTATATGCACCAACCTATTGTTACAAAGATTGTAGGCACCAACCTATTGGAGACACCAATCTCCTCAATTGAGCACCAAGTAAGCAAGATGTTGTGTAGGCACCAACCTACTGGAGACACCAATCTCCTCAGTTGAGCACCAACTTAGTAAGACTTGTATAGACACCAATCTAAGACATTCATACACAAATTAATTCTAACTTCACTTGCATGCTTCATACTTCATGCATTTCACAACATCATAATACCCTTAACTTTCATGTTCTGGTGCCTCTCCTTGCTTCATACCCTAGACATAGCTTCAAACACTAGTTAGATTTAGCCTCCATGCCCTAGTGAACCTCGTAACATCATTCCCATAATATAATATCATACTACAACATCACAACCTCAAAACAATGCACTTTGTAGCATCATAGACCTCAGTCCTTCATAACGCACCCTCAAAATCCCAAAAACTCCTCTTGCACACCTTTAGACCCCAAGAATATTCTCTAGCTTATCTTGTGCACCTCATACTTGATCTTCTTGCCTAGATTCTCTTCAAATGTGCACATCCATCCTATATTTATAATGTTTCCATGCTAGAGAATATTCTCGTTGAGCCAATCTGAAATTTATGGTTGGGTTGTTTGACAAAAAAATCCATATCTCCTCATTCCTAAGGAGTTAGAGGGAGTGCCATACACCATTCAAAAGGTATTGGAATAAGATTTCCAACCATATAACCTACGCTCCCATTTGAGCTAGGCATTTAGAGTAAAAATTCTTTAAAAGACAGGGTATCCAAATTGAGCATCAAAAATCCAAAAACAATATTTCCAACAATCTCCATCTTGCAATCTTTATCTTGGACATATGTGTTCTCCCCCTATCTTTGACATCAATGAAAGCAATATTTCCAACAAAGTGGACCAAGTTATTGTTACTTATGCAAGGGATTAGAGGTACACGTTGATCAATTAATGATTGGGTGCCCCTATGCAAGTCAAGAATAGAAGGATGTAGAGAAGTTGAATAATAGTCATAATGTATGGAATGGTTAAACAATCGAAGAGTGTTTGGGGAAGTGGTTCAGGAAAAAATATGTAAAATCATTTAGGGATTTACCTTGTTTATTGGTGTGTGGCATATGGCTTGCTCACAATGACAATATATTTAATGACAAAATAGAAGTCTACCTTCCAAGAATTCTCGCAGGTGTACGGTTTATTCCAAGGTTGCAAGATGGAGGGGAAGGTAAGCCCATGGAAAATTATGGGAGTTATTGATTGAAAAATCATATCCATGGGCCTTCTTGGATGGAGCCAAACGTGGTCCAAAAAATTTCTGTAGTGCTCATGGATTTTTTTTTTTATGATAATAATTTTATCAAATTCGATCAATTGGATTTAGATTGGGTGGTTGGGAGGAATGATTATTAGCCTTCCCACCTGGTTTGAATTCCCGCAAGTGACAAGTTGAGCTCATAACAAGTATATTGTTGTAATGGATTCAAGCCTTGTTGTTGATCGACCTTGTGCTTTAAAGATTCTAAGGTTTACCCTGGTTACCATCCTCCAAATGAGAGGATGTACTTAGGGTTTTCTTCGGGCTTTGTAACCTGGAAAAAAATTTCATCAAATTCAAAGTAGGCTTGGGTCTAGGAACAAATAATTTAGCTAAATTCATAACTTTAAGAAGCCTAATAAACTAGCAATAGAGAAAGAGATTAATTGTTTGCAGGCTTTTGAGATTCCTCGCTTGTTATTAATTGGATGAGAAGTGATAGTCATATTTAGAATGTGACTTTGATATCACTAATAGATAATCTAAAATAATTTTTTAGGATTTTTAAAGATATTTCATACACCCATTTAATCATAGAACTCAATACAATAGTAGATGCATTTTCTAAGGAGGGTCAACATGATGAAGTTGGATTCTTGATGTTGCAAAAATCACTAGATGAAGTTCTATCATAGACTACTCAGTGAGTGGCATGAACCAATCATTTAAACGTTGCTAGTATCCAACTTCTTTTTTTCTTGATATGGTAATAAAGATTTTTGTTGTTTTATGTATGTTTATCTATAAAGTCTAGTAGTTGCACTGGACACACAAAATAATATATGTTATGAAGTCTTTTTTGTCAAATGGGGGATTTTAATTTCCTTCATATAGATGGTAGTCAATTTGGAGTCTAAGACGATAATGAATATGAACAAGTCTTTTTTAACAAAGTGCCAAGGGCACCTAAATAATGTAATTATCCATTCAACCATGAATAAATGTTATATTTTTTCTTTGGAAAAAAAGCATAATAATGATAATGAAGTTTGTTAACCGGGTTTGGTTGGTTGTTGTTTTTCTCTATCAACATTCAAATTTTCTAGATACATCTTATCCTTCATAAACCATCTTGTTTATATAAACAAGTCATTTAATATGGTTAGGGTCAAGTCCAAACATTGCTTGAATTTGGAGAAATAGATACCCTCAATTGTGACATATCAACCAAATGGTAGCTTGGATAAGCTATGCGATATATACTTTAGTATCACTTGCATATATTGAGCAAAGATGCTTGTAAAATCAATTATTTAAGTGAAAAAATTGGTTTCCCAATACATTTTTTAGTATTCTATGTAATATACCAGATATAAAATGTATGTAGAACTGAAATAAAATGTTAGTAACGACAGAATAACAACAATATAACTAGAACATTCACCACAATAACACTGAAATGATATAAAAATAACAACATAAATGGCACTTTGAATCTGAAAGCAATGTTCACGGGTCTCTTCGAGGGGGCAACCTCCAGTTGAGCAGAGCTCTATTACAATAATATCCAAGCTAGGGTTCTCATACCCTCGACTTCTATTTATACTAAAAAGAAGCATCTAGAGGAAGATCCTTCTAGAAGCGGAAGCTTCTATTAGGTCTTCTTACATCTGCCTTATTCTATTTTATTGAAAGGCCTTATTAATATTGACCTTTATTACATCCGAATATATTGTTCTACTTCATAGATGATTTTAGGGGCTAAATTTCCCTCATGGGTTAATTTTCCATGGTTTTTCCAAAAACGAGATTCGCTATTTTAAAAATAATTCGCCCAAATTCTATAGGATAAAATTATTTTACCTTAAAAATCGCCAAAATTTTATAAAAACTATATAAAATCATTAGAAATTTGAATATTTTTACAAAACTATCACCAAACATTTATAGTTGGCATATGAAGGATTAGTAAGATTCCCCAAGGTTTCTATATTTTAAAATAAATTTCCATCCTTAAAATCATCCTTGTTCTACTTATGTGTGGGTTAGGACCCTAACATGTCCGCCCCCTTAAAAACAACGTTGTCCTCAAGGCTTGAGATGAGGAAATTACTACAGAATGGTAGCTGGTTCCCAAGTGGCGCCTGTTGGAGTTGTATCTTTCCACTGTACTAACACTTCCTTGATGGTTCTCTGACGTAGGCGATGCTCACGCTGGTCCAAAACTGCTTCTAGCTGTAGCCAAATGAATCCTTCTTCAACTGACTCTGGAAGGTTGGTTTGAATTTGTCACTTAGCCCCAATCACCTTCTTTAAGCATGAAACATGAAAAACAGGATGTAGCTTCAAATTGTTGGGCAAAGCTAACTAATAGGCGACTTGTCCCACACGCTTGAGTACGGTATAAGGGCCATAAAATTTGGGCGCTAGCTTTTGACAATGCTCGACCTTGAGGGAAGTTTGCTTGTAAGGTTGCAGTCGAAGAAACACCTGATCCCCTTCTGCAAATTGACGTTCAGAGCGACCTTGATATGGTTGCTGCTTCATGCGATTTTGTGCCATGACCAAATTCTCTTTAAGGGTATGAAAAATAGCCTCTCGAGCTGTAAGTGTTAGGTCAACCGCCTGGACCTTCGAGGCACCCGATAAGTATGAGAGAACTGAAGGTGGCTTCTGTCCATATACCGCTTCAAAAGGAGTCATGCGTGTAGCTGTATGGTATGAAGTGTTGTACCACCATTCAGCTAGGGGTAACCATTGGGCCCACTGATTTTGCTTTTCTGAGACAAAACACCTCAAATATGTTTCCAAACACTTGTTGTCAACTTTTGTTTGGCCATCAGTCTAGGGATGATAAGTTGTGCTGAGATGCAATTCGGTGCCTTGTATCTTGAAAAGTTCTTACCAAAAATTGCTTGTGAAAGTTGGGTCGCGATAAAAAACAATCGAGTGCGACATGCCATGAAGCTTGAAGACCCGATCCATAAAGATTTGAGCCACCGTGGATGTTGTAAACGGGTGTTGAAGGGTGCTGAAATGAGCATACTTGGAAAGGCGATCGAAAACCACCATGATGACGGATTTATTTCCTGATTTGGGTAAGCCGGTAATAAAATTCATAGAGATATCCTTCCAAATAGTAGGTGGAATCGGGAGCGGTTGTAGTGTGCTCGACGATTTGACTGTTTCTCCCTTGTTGTGTTGACACACATCACATTCAGCTACAAAATTACGAATGTCCTATTTCATACCATCCCAGAAAAAGGAACGTTTGACCTTGTCATAGGTTTTGGTGAACCCGAAGTGCCCTGCTGTGGGTGTAGCATGAAGCTCAGAAAGTACCATGGATTTAAGATTTGATTGTTTACTTAAATACAAACGACCTTTGTATCGAAGTTCCTCATGGAGCCAAGAGTACCCTGGGGAAGTTGGAGCCTTGGACTGCAATTGGTGGATCAACTGTGAACTTTTGGGATCTTGTAGCCATTCCTGGCGAACGGCTTGGAGCTAATCTGGTACAATGAATGAAAGAGAAAAAAGAGATCCTTCATCTTCATATTTTCATGAAAGTGCATCCCCAACCACATTGTCTTTTCCTTTCTTATAAATGATCTCATAATCATATCCAAAGAGTTTAGTCACCCATTTTTGTTGTTCCGGGGAGGAAATGCGTTGTTCCAGAAAATACTTGAGGCTTTGATGGTCTGTCTTAATTTGGAAAAGTTGCCCTAATAGATAAGGACACCACAGATCCATGGCATGGAGAATAGCCAACATTTCCTTTTCATAGATGGATTTGCCCAGATTTCTTTCAGATAGTTGCTTGATGGTAAAGGCCAAAGGTCGACCCTCTTGCATAAGAACAACACCAATTCCTTTCCCCAAGGCATCACATTCCAACACAAAGGTCTTTGTGAAATCGGGAAGGGCGAGGACTGCAGTGGTGCACATGGCCATCTTCAAGGTCTGAAAAACTTGAGCAGCGGCTGGAGTCCAAGTGAAAGAGTTCTTTTTGAGGGAGCAGTGAGAGGTGCTGCAATCTTCCCATAATTCTTAACAAACTTGCGATAATACCCTGTTAAGCCTAGAAATCCACGCAAGCTCTTAAGAGTCTTTGGGTGAGGCCAGTCTTGCATAGCTTCAATCTTTTTAGGATCCACCCTGATGCCATCTTTGCTAACCAGATGACCCAAGTATTCTACTTTTGAGGTCTCCAAAAACACATTTAGACTGTTTCAGGAAAAGTTGGTGCTGAGAGAGTAGACGGAGAACTCGATCCACATGAGCAAGATGGTCTATCTAGGTTTTGCTATAGATGAGGATATCATCAAAGAAAACTAAGACAAAATGGCGGAGAAAAGGATAGAAGACATGATTCATGAGGCTTTGGAAGGTGGAGGGGGCATTACACAAGCCAAAGGGCATGACCAAAAACTCATAGTGGCCCTCATGAGTTCTAAAGGCAGTCTTGGGAATGTCTACCTCTTTCATACGTATCTGGTGGTAGCCCGAACAAAGATCCAG
>SNQJ01S0006667.1:48607-82399 GCA_010110895.2 Picea sitchensis
ACACTGGTGTACTGTGCATGTGTGTGATTGTTTATTTATTACTGCTCATTATTGGATAATAATTCTACATTGATATAACATTTGAAGAAAAAGGATTATAATTACGTTATTACTGATTCACCCCCCCTCTCATTAATCCAACACTTGGAAGTCCCATTACTTCCTTGACTCCATTGCAGTCCACTTATGGAAACCCCCACGAGGGAGCTCTGTATGTTAGTGATCTGGAACCAATTTCTAGGGATGATATTCCTTCATCAGATTATTTTTTCAGTAAAAAGAGAAGGGCAATCTTGAAACAGGAAATCCATCCAAGAGGAGATGGGATGGTTAAGAAGCATAGGGTCATTATAGATGGAAATAAACTTAAAGATGGAGAATTTGCCACAGAGATAGCAGGCACGATGGGAGCTTTAGCGTCGACAAATTTATATTCTATGGGCAGTTTGACAACCATGTTGGAACAAAAAGACCAAACAAAAGATCAACTATAGGGTAAATTGAAAGAAACTGAAAGAAATATCAGTTGGGGAATAAAAAAGGGTCTAGAACAAGCTAGATTAAAAGATATTCAAGAGATTCAGAAAATGAAAACAAGCTTAGAGGAAGAAAATCAGATAATACAGGTTACCCAGGCACAGGTCCTAAAGCAGGAAGAAACAAATAAAAAATTACAAGATAAGATTTGTTCTATTTCAAATCAAATGGTAGAACTTGAAATTTTCCAGGCTCAGGTATTGGGAATACATTTGAAAATAGAGGAGGAACAACAGAAAGTGTTTTTAAATCTGGAAGTTGTCCAAAATTACTTTCATGAAAGAAATAAATCTTTGGAGAATGTTCTCCAGAAAGAAAGAGAAGTGAAAGCGGCCAAAACGACTTTCCAAAAAGCAGTAGCCCTTTCAACAAAGGAAGAGGTCGGAAAGATTCAGAAACTATCCATTTCAGAACAAGTTAAAGGAGATGTAATACTCAAAGTGTGGGAAGCAGACCTGGCCAAAAATAAAAGAATAACCAAAGATGTCAATGATGATTGTCAAGGGATTTTTGATCTCTTAGAAAAGACTTCATTGAATATTGGAAAAAATGATTGTCCTGGGTTATTAGGAGAGATTAACATTGTCAAGCACCAGCTAAGGTTAAAGGAAGATTTGGAGGAAATGAAGGTAGAGATCCCAAAAATTAAGGTAATTAATATCTACGAAATCGACAAGTGGATGGTGATACCGAACTTAAAGTTGCAAACTATTAAGTTCACAAGGAAGATAATAGAAGATCGTTTGCCCGAATTATAGAAAAGATTCTTCATATTTGAGGCAAAAGAGATACCAGACGTTCCCAGAGTTTTGGTGAAGTTTTTGGGAAAATATATTCACTGTCTTGAGGCAAAAGAAGGAAGTTCATCAATACAAACATAAAAGTACTGTTTTGAATATTTTCATCATTAGAATTTAGAAAAGAAATGTAAACGGTTTGACATGATTCATCCATGTAACTGTAGTCTTAGAAAGTTGGTTAATCACCAACGGGAAAATATTTGATGATCATGTATAAATATATTTTGAGAGGACTGAGAAAGGGCTTTTGGTTTTTTGAGAGAGCCGATTGTATTAAAATTTTTCCAATCCACTGTGATATACGATATAGACGAGATTCTGAATCCTGCCAACTTGTAGCTATGTGTTCTTTAACCTTGTTTACCATATTTTCCTATGTTTCTCTTTAAATGTCTTTCTAATGAATGATCAATTTGAAGTTTATTTTATACATCTTTTATAGTTTAGATTGATTTGGTTATCAAGTTATTTACAACTTTTCCTCTGAAATTGCTATCAGTAATTTTAAGACCCGTGGATCATTTGAACCATGATATTTAACACTTCATTAGAAATCTCGTTTTCTTCTTTATTTCCTATTACAATATGAGATTCTTTGTTGATTAAAGCCTCATATTTTTCGATAGTATTTCTTCGTTATTTTACGATTCTCAAATTGTTTCAAGTCCAGGAAATGACCTCAACTGTATTTATGTTATTATTTTGAATTTCGAAACTATTTTTCCTATTCTCATCTCTTAAAAAACCGAAGTAACAATTTATCTAATTCTTTCACAACTAAATAAAATTTTATTCCTCATGACTGTCCCAAATAGCAGACAACCCAATATAGAACCTGGTCTCCAAGATCAAACCAGTATTGCTCTAAACCTATTTAATACCATTATGCAAACAACGACTAATCGGGTTGAATTAGAACGTTCATGGGCTGCTATTGAGAGGGATATCAGCATCCAAGAACAACGGGAGGCTAGACAGAGACAGTTGAGAAACTGATTCTGTTTACCCTTCTTTTGATTCTTATCCTTTGATTACCTTTACCTTTATGGATGCCTTGACGATATACTTTACAGCCTTAAAATATAAACTCAGGAACAACATCTTTTTGGCGCCACTGCTGGGGACGAAGAAAGGAATCTATTCCCTATGAAGAACGACATCGACAATTTCTTTCTTTGATAGTGAACAAGGATAGAAAACCTTCTAAGGCTACTTTTATTTTTTCACTTGGCGACTCCACGATAAGTAAACTGGCTATTAGCCGAAAGAACACCAGAAAGAATCCGGACAGCAAGGAGACCTCGCTAGTCTCCAATCCGGAAAAGATATTAAAATCACGAAGATCACTTAGACAAGTCTTTTTACCCATACATACTATTTGTCAGCCTAACTTTACGCAGTTGAACATTTTGGAAACACTTGAAAGATCTGTCTCGCCTCCCCTCTCATACGATACGTTCTCTTTTCCTGAGGTTTTCTCCCCAGATTTCTGAGAATCCTCTCCTCACGCATTCCGAGCTTCAGCCTCAAATCTACCAATGGCCGCCCAAGGAGATGCTGGAGTTGGAGGTGGTTCCCCAGGAGGACCAACAGGTGGTCAAGTACCGCTTCCTAGAATCTTCGCTAAAGTAGCTGCTAGATATGCTCCCCTTGTCCTCCCAGTTCCCCTACACGATCTCTCTGAAAATTATATGAAAAGCCTTCTGAAATTTACAGGGGAAGGGGATTTGACCACCCAAGAACATATAAATTTCTTTGACCAATTTGCCGACATCCTCGGAATAGAACACAAAGATGTCTATTCTAGACTCCTCGTTTAGACTTTCGAAGGACTGGTGAGGACATGGTTCCGATCCTTAGCAACCAGATCTCTAATATCTTACGAGGAACTTGAAAGCGCTTTTATTAGATAATGGGGAGAGAGGAAGGACCACCTCTACTACCTGACTGAATTTGGAGCCCTTAGAAAGAAAAACTTAGAATCAGTTCTAGAATTCACACAAAGGTTCAACAAGTTGTATAATAAAATCCCGGTTGAGGTCAAACCTTCATAACCCTCAGCAAAGGTGACTTTTGCTGGTGCTTTTGATCCCGATTTCGCCTTATTATTGAGAGAAAGGAGATCAACAGATCTCACGAAAATGCAGGATGATGCTCTTGAGATTGAATCGAACATGATGGCATTAGGGAAATTAAAAGCAAAAATAGAAACCGGGAACAAAGAAAATAGGAAATTCAAAGAGCAAGGTGGACCCTCAGGATCGGGGAAATCCTCGGGAGATAAAATAGACGAGATGACTAGAGTAATAAGAAAACTTTCAAATAAGATCTCAAAAATGGAACTAGAGAAATTGAAAAGAGATCATTTCCCCAGGAAGGATTTTAGAAGGAATCTTGATCCTTAGGCCCCACAAAAAATAATTAAAAATGAAGATAAAAAAATCCCAACCCCCTTCAAAAGTGAAAACTTCATTGGAGAGGAAGATCTAGAAGTTTTTGAAGAGCTAGATGAGGATATTAATAATCTTGCTGACGATAATAAATCACCTTATTTATCGAGACAAGATTACAAAAAATCCTTAAATAAAGAAATTACGTCGGAAGACAATGTTAGCAACGACACGTCTGAAAATTTGGCCTATTAGGGTATGACAGATGATATTATAGCCGAACTACAGGAAAAATATAATTTAAGACCTAGTAACAAAAGTCTCCCAACTATTCCAACAAAAAAGATCTTGCCAAGGGGAAAAACTGATGAGGTCACCTCAAAAGTTGCTGATAAATAGATTGCAAAAACTCACACCGCTGACACGCAACCTGTCCAGTCGAAGCCAGTAGGAACACTCGTTGTGAAAACACAAGATCCTGTAAATGAAAAAAAGTCCGCACCACAAAGAAAAGCCGAAAAGAAAGTAATGGAGGCCCCAAACATAGAAAACGACAAGGCCCTGGGAAATTTTAATCTGGAAAATGAAATAAATAAAATCAAAATTCCTATTCCTCTTGTTGAACTAGCTAAAAATCCCATATACAGAAAACAAATTGCCAAAATGATTAGCTTTTCTGAAGACGAAAGCCAGACCGATGTCATCAACTTAGAAGATGACAAGCCGAACATAGTCTTTGGTCCACATTTCGAAGGTGCGAGAGACACCGTGGCCCCCTTTTATATCACGTTAACCTTGTTTGACCACCTACTCCATAAATATATGCTAGATTCTGGAGCTTCCCACAATGTGATGCCAAAGGCAATTATGGAGAAACTTGGTCTCGAAATCACAAGGCCCTATGGTGACTTATATTCTTTTGATTCAAGGAAATTCAAATGCATAGGCATTATTAAAGACCTGGTGGTAGGTCTGGCACAAATACCTGCAAAAAGAATTCTTATGGATGTAGTGGTCGCTGACATCCCTCCGAAGTATGATATGCTATTATCTAGGTCGTGGGGTGCAAAGCTTGGAGGATCTCTCCAGCTGGACATGACATACGCTACAATTCCAGTTTTTGGAGGACAATACACTCGTCTTTACAAAGAGACTAGGTTAGCTTTCACGGTAGGTGATCCACATAACCCAATTAATCATCCTGTTTATATTACTGACCAAGATTTAGGAAATTGTATATTATATATTGATGATGATTTTGAAGTAGATGTAGACAAAAGTTGTATAGAAGAAAACACTGAAAAAGAAGAAATAAAAAAAAATGTATATGGTATGGGTGTATGGAAGATGCATTTTGACGATGCTTCATATTTCCTTAGAGCTGGAGTTGGGGCACTCCTTGTGGCTCCCGATGATCAATTCATAATCCGCTTTTCATATAGGCTTCAATGGAATGTGGATTGTACAAATAATGTATGCGAGTATGAAGCTTTAGTGCTAGGATTAGAAGCCGCTAGGAGGATGAAAATAAAGAAACTTGAAGTCTTTGGGGACGCCGAGTTAATCATAAAACAGGTGAATCGACAGTACCAGGCCAAACATCCTAGGTTGAGGTCCTATAGGAATTGTGTCTGGGATTTGATCAAGAATTTCTTCTCCTCTGTGAATGTTCATTTCGTCCCAAGGACTGAAAACCAACAAGCTGATGCATTAGCCAAAGCAACATCAACTTTCACACCTCTTACCGCGTTTAAATTAAAGTATCACATACAAATTAGACATCGACCTTCAATATCGAATAACATACATCATTGGCAAGTCTTTGAGGACGATGAACAACTTCGTAAATTTTTAGAATCAATAGATGAATTTGCAGAAACGCATACTGATCAAGAAAATCAAAATGATCCCATTTGGATCATGCAGGAGGGTGAGGATTGTAAAGAGTTTCACGATAAAATTGCGAATCACCGAATGCTCGTTCTCAAGAATAACCAGATTCCCAAGAGCCTAATTCCCTTGGAAATATTATTCAATCAAAATGATATCCCTTCAAAAACCACCATACAGCCCCAACCTTAAGAGGTTGAGGACTGTGACATAGGAACTAAAGAAAACCCTCGGATGGTAAAACTATCCAAATAACTATCTATAGAAACCAAAAATAAATACACGGAGTTGCTTAGAAAGTACAAAGACGTTTTCGCTTGGTCGTATGAAGAACTAAGAACCTATGACACCTTTGTGATCGAACATAAGATACCCCTGAAGCCTGGTGTCAAACCCTTTAAACAAAAACTCCGACAAATCAACCCCATCTTATTCCTGTTATCGAACGGGAAGTCAAAAAACTCCTCGATGCAAAGATAATTGTACCACTGAGATATTCCGATTGGGTAGCAAACTTGGTTCCATTTAGGAAGAAAAACGGGGAAATTAGACTGTGTGTCGATTTCATAAATCTTAATAAATCCTCTCTAAAAGATAATTATCCCCGACCTGAAATGGATCACGTTTTAGAAAAAGTGGTAGGAGCTAATAGGATGTCGATGATTGGCAGATTTTCAGGTTGCAATCAAATTGCCATCAGCGATCACGATAAAGAAAAAACAACCTTTACCACTCCTTGGGGTACATTTATGTATGATAAGATGTCGTTTGGTTTGATGAATGCAGGTGCTACTTTTCAACGGGCAATGGATATTGCTTTCGTTGGCGAACGAGACAAATTTGTAGTTATCTATTTGGATGACCTAGCTGTTTTTTCTAAATCGGATGAAGATCATCTGATACATCTCAAGCAGACATTTGAGAAATGCCGCAGGTTTGGTCTGTCCTTAAATCCTAAAAAGTCTCACTTCGCTATGCAAGAAGGCAAGCTTTTGGGTCATATTGTATCTCGAGATGGAATTAGAATTGACCCTAAAAGAGTTGAAGCTATAGATACAATACGTATTCCTAGGAATGTGAAGGAAATTCAGTCATTCTTAGGAAAAATATTTTTTTTGAGAAGATTTATTCCAAACTTTGCTGAAATCGTGAAATTGATCATAGATATGCTCAGGAAAAACAACGAAGTGAAATGGACAACGGAAGCTAAAGCATCCTTTGCACACATCAAGAAGGTTATAAGCAAGGCACCTGTACTAGCGAGCCCTGATTATCTCAAGGATTTCCTTATTTTCTCATTTGCTTCTGAACACACACTCGCCGCGATTCTCCTTCAGAAGAACGAAGAAGGTTTCGAGCAACCGATAGCCTTCTTTAGTAAAAGTCTCCGAGATGCTGAACTCAGATATAATATAATGGAAAAACAAGCATATGCTATGGTAAAAGTGTTAAAGGCTTTCAGAACCTATGTTTTTCATTCTATGGTGATTGCATATGTACCCACTAGCTCCGTAAAAGATATTTTGGTTAAGGAAGACAATGATGGCAAAAGAGGACGATGGCTTGCCAAAATTCAAGAGTTCGACTTGGAGATAAAACCAACAAATTAGTGAAGGGGCAAGGCTTAGCTAAACTCTTAGCTGAATCCAATTTCAGAGCTCTCGGGATAAACAACTCTCAGGGGGAGGAAGAGTGGGTAAACGTGAATGAACTTGAGGATCAAATAGCTGAAAACCGAATTGAAGAGAAATTTGCTTCATCAAATTGGTACAAGGACATAGTATCCTAATTGTTGACATTGAAATGCCCAAGTGACTTGTCCCCATCCAAAGCCATAACGTTGAAGCTGCATGCGGTCAAGTATTGTATTTCCGAAAAACAATTGTATTGGAAGGACCCGCTTGGCTTCCGCTTGGTCTGTCTGGTCGAATCAGAAACAAGAAAGGTCATAAGCCAATTTCACGAAGGAGTGTGTGGAGGACACCACGCCTGGAGAGCTACGGCTTATAAGATCCTGAGGGCTGGGTATTATTGGCCCAAACTTTTCTCAGATGTCAATGGCAAGGTATGAGCTTGCAACCCTTGCCAATTTTTTGTAGGCAAACATAAACTCCCAGCAATGCCATTGATTCCGGTCAAAACAGAAGCTTCTTTTCAACAATGGGGATTAGATTTCATAGGCGAAATTAATCCTCATTCTAGTGCTCAACACAGATGGATCCTGACCACTACAGACTACTTCACCAAATGGGTGGAAGCTATTCCAACGAGAAAGGCTACTGATTCAGTGGTAATAGATTTCTTAGAAGAAAATATTTTGTCTAGGTTCGGTTGTCCCAGAAAGATAGTCATAGACAACGCATAGGCTTTTAAATCTATGGCTATGGTCAGTTTTTGCAAAAATATAATATTGTGCTCGGTCACTCCACATCATACTACCCTCAGGGAAATGGTCTGGCCGAATCTTCAAACAAGAGCTTAATTAGTATAATTAAGAAAGTGTTAAGCGAAAATAAAAAGTCTTGGCATGTGCATTTGAAATACGCTATGTGGGCAAATCGGATAGGCACGAAAAAGTCTATTGACACTTCTCCCTTCCAAATGGTATATGGGACAGATGTATTGTTGCCTATAAACCTAACACTTCCTGTAATGAAACTGTGGCAAGATGAGAAGGAAGAACCAAATCCTGTCATGAGAAGGATAAATCAACTGATTGAAGTTCAGCAGCACAGGGCGGTAGTGGATGAAAGGCTGCAGACATATCAGGATGACATGAAAGTGTTATTCGATTGTAAAGCCAAAGACAAGAATTTTCTCCCCGGAGATTTAGTTTTGAAATGGGATGCTAGGAAGGAGTATTCGGGAAAAATGGTAAATTCGATCACATCTGGTACAGACCATTCAAGGTTGCATCTCTTGAAGGAAAGAATTCATTTCTGCTAGAAAATTTGGATGGTAAAATCCTGAACGCCCCCGTCAATGGGCGTTTTTTAAAACATTATATGGAATAATTGATTTCCAGAATTCCCATTGTATATACCGTTTTGTTTAAGTTTTTTATTTCATAATTTTTTTAGGGAAGTCTACTTTCATTATGTAAATAAAGAAAAATAAAATAAAATTAGTTTATGTCTCTTTTAGAAATAAGGATACAAAATTTTGAATGTATCCAATTCCTTAAAAACTCTCATACTTTTCATATTGTTCTTTCACAAGATTCTGGCTGACAGCCCGACAAGTAAAAGTAGCAAACAAACAACCTTAAAGCGGGAGATAAATTTGCCAAAAATAGGTGATAGATAAGATTTTTTGTTATTTCAAAAAGAGAATGAAAATGGTAAGGCAAAGGTGTGAGTCCCAACAAAGTTTATTTTGTGAAAACAAATATTTTGTATCAAAAAGTGCGTTGATTATCTCGTAGGTTTGATAGGTCAATAAAAATAAAAATAAAAATAAAAATGTTTTCAAAATGTAAGCCTTAAGGGTTTCACTTAGAACAAGATAGGAGGTAAATAAAGTAAAAATCTTTAAGAGAGAGTTCCAAGAGTTGGGTTTAATTTATAACCTCTGTTTTTCGACTTCCAGATCGTTCTACATCCCCTCTTTCTACCCTTAGTTCAGAATCAAGCTTTTTTTTCAGGTTTCCCATAGAGGGAGAAGAGATTACATCTTAACTTTTGAAATTGAAAAACAGTTCTTAATTAGTAATACTAGTCCTCATATCTCTTACTCTTCGACTAAACATGGTTATGCTTAGGCCGATCCTGACTCTCCTAGGTCTCTTAACAATTTTTCTGAGGATTTAAGCTTGCTCAAAGGAAGACCCCTAAAATTATTCTCCCCTTTTTTCTCTGCAGACTAAGGTGTTTTGAAAGTTGAGAAAAGGTTGGTCTAGAGTAATCAAAATAGGTTGACAAACCTCCATTGAAATTTTTACACAGATACCACCCCTGGTATATTAAGTATCATTGATTGCCCCCGCTTCGTATTCATAAAGTAAATATAAGACAGATGGTGAAAGGAAATTCATTTAAATGATTGCCCTCGTCTAGTATAAAAAGACAGATAACTTCACCGGGGTACTGAACAGGCTCGCTAGCAGTGAAGCAATATCTAAGGTTAAATGTATAATTAACATTCGAAGCGGTGAAAGGAAATTTAGTAAAAAGGGACAGATAACTTCACCGGGGTACTGAACAGGCTCGCTGGTAGTGAAACAATATCTGAGGTATCTGTAAGGTTGTCATACCTAAATACCATTCTATTCTAGTTACTAGTTTTTTCGAAACCGGATCTGCATCCCAAGTCCAGACATGGCTCCCCAATTAAAAATATGAATTTTGCTTCGTTTGATGCAAGCTAAAAGTCACAAATCTGTTGAGTTTCCTAAGATTATTTTGACCTTCTTAATGCTAACTTAATTTCAGTAATGAGAAGGAGAAGATCATGAATGAGACCACAACTGAGTTTACAACAAATGAGAACTTTGAAAAGATTTTCAGAAGTAAAAATGAAATCTCTTTTTTCCTCTGTATCCCCTTCCTTAGCAATTTCTGTAGGGATAAACCCTTGACCCCATTCACCCAATGAAGGCACTAAGTATACATGTTCTCCTCGTCCCACAAGGAGACGAGGTCCCCAGTTGGAGCCTATGTTGAAACAATTCTTAATTTTTTTTATCCCTAAGACCTAAACTTTCCTTTTTCGGGTTTCGACTTTTCATAAAACGGAAGTTTCATTAACATTCCCAAACGCACGGTACCTATTTCTCGAAGAACTCAATTATTTAAATAATAAAAGGCAAAAAACCTAAAAGTATTATAAGAATCCCGACGCATTTTCTATAAAATTATTTTAATCATGATAAGCTTTAAAACTAACGGATTTAAGGTTAACTTTAAAGAGTTTTCAGGATTCGGGGTTTGCTGAAAACATATTTTTCAATACAAATTGATTCGCGAAATCCCGATCCCCGATTTCCCGAAATAAAGAGAGCTAGTTTAAATGCTAATTTATTAATTCTCTAACACAAAAAGTTAAGGCTTAAGTTAATCATTTCGTGATTTCGGGATTCGGGGTTCAGTGATAACACATCTCTTGTCAAAATGATCCACGAAATCCCGAATCGCGAAATCTCGATCCATAATTTGTGTTAAACCGAAGTAACTCTGTTTTGTCCTTAACCCTGATTAGTTAATTAATTAAGATGAATTTAAGTTCTATTTTTAAAACACGTCGCGATTTCGCAACTTCGGAAATCGGGATTTGTCAATGACATACTTCTTGTCAAAATGATCCTCGAAATCCCGAAACGCTAAATATCAATCAATCACTTTGCTAAAATGTTTAAGTCTTAATTAACACGTCGCGATTTCGCGATTTCGGAGATCAGATTTCATCGATGACATACTTCTCGACAACACGATCCCCGAAATCCCGAAAAACAAAATCTTCAGTCTTAATATATGATTAGCACCAATTAACCTTTTCCCAAAGCATGATTAATGATAATCATTTTTTAAGGTTTCGTTCATGTTTCAGTTTCCGATTGAGTAAAATGTCCCGAGTTTTCTTTAAAAATCCAAAGGCGCTAAAATACGGACATTTAAATAATGAATCAATGGTGATACGTGGTACTAATGCGTATCTCAATAAAATATCTTCCGCATTAAATGCCTTGAATTCTTGTCAGCTGCGTCAATCCTGTCACTTTTAAATGAATTAAAAGAGCATTTGAATGTCTGTGTTTTCATTTTATCAAGCGCAAGAAAAACTCAGCTGAGCTCATTCATTCATTTTCTGTGACAGGTTTTCCATTTAACGTAAATTCATGGCACCGAAAAAGGCACCGAAGAAGAGTGAAGATCCACAGGAAGGAGATATCATCTCCGACACCACGCCACACGCTATAGACTCCATTAAATCTTGGACTCAAATTTCTGAATTTCTGGAATGTGAACTCAAGAATGCTCATCCTGATTCTGAGAATCACTATCGGGACATAGCTGAATCAGAGCTTCATAAGATCGTTGTGCGCCGTGGGCTCGTGGTATACAATGATATGATCAGTTGGGCCCTCGAAAAGGTTGATATCCCGATGAGGAACATCTTAAACGATCAAGGAGTCATCGTCGGCTCATTCAGGCCAGAACATATACAAGTAATGTATAAACTCTCGACAAATCCTAAACATACTTTTAATGCCGAGTTTTTAGCAGAGTTTCAGAGGAAAGAATGCACTGAGGTAGACCAGACTTATCCTGATATGATTAGAGAATGGTGGAGGCGTCCATCAAAATTTAGAGCCGGTACCCATGGGGTTTATGCTACAACATCCTTGAATGAATACATGGTCTACGTAGCCATTATGCTATGTAGACTTTTCGGGAGAAAAGATCCCTGCCATTTTCATGCAGATTGGGTGCCCTTTTTAGAAGAAGCTTCAGAAGGGTATGCTTTTAACTGGAGTAAGATTTTGTCGGATAACCTAACACAAGAAATCTCAAACTACAAAGTTGCAAAATCAAAGGGACAATCAGTGGCCTTTTACATGTCAGCATACATTATGGATGCAATCTGCTATGTGACTCCTTTTCCCTTAATGAATTGTAGTTGGAACATAACCTGTCCAGAACCCATTCATGAATATCATTCTGCCGTTTGGGAAGAAAATTTTAAGGACGCATTTTATGAAATTTGTCATTTTTTTTATAATTCCGATGCATAAAATATTTTTTGGATGCGAACCCCCTCGCATTTCCGATACAGTCACAGAAAATCTTAAAGCTATAGCCGACTGGTTTATTGACGAGATTTTTTCCTACATTAGGGTTTATGGTTGTTGTATTCCCCCTCATGCACTCCCTAAATTCCTACCGGACAGATTGGTGTGTAGAGAGGTAGCCCACCAGATAGTAAAAGGTGGCATTGGATTAGAGCTAAAGGCAGCTCAGAAGAAGTCATGGCCAACTTTCCCTATACATGTCGGGAAATTTTCATTACTAAATCTAGGCCATTCTAAAGTAGAGGCTGAATCACTAGAAGAAGTAAAATTGGTAGATATTGAACACATAAAGCATGACCCCTATAAATTAATAAGCAAACATTTGATGCATTGAAATTTAAAAGCCTATGAGCATGAACCATCTGTTTATGATGACGTATTTAAGGAGGTTAAATCCTATGAAGAGGTATTGAACATAGTACATGCCTTGCCACCTGACACACAGATTGGTTTCGCGTCATTCCAGAGCCATAGGCGAAGCTGTTTACCCAAAAGTTTGCAGGGCGAAGCTACGACCCCACCTCTAGAACAGGAAGGGCCTCCCCCAGGTTTTGAAACAAATATACAGGACAAAGCAATTACTAAAGGCAAGATGAAGGATACTGGAATACCTTCACAAGACACAGAAATTTCTCAGACAAAAGAATCAGAGACAGGGAAGGGAAAGGAGCAAGAAACATCCCCATAAATCCCTAAGGATGTCCCAGAAAAGACAGGAGGAACAACATCGACAGAACTTGGAAGTCCCATTACTTCCTTGACTCCATTTCAGTCCACTTATGGAAACCCCCACAAGGGGGCTCTGTATGTCAGTGATCTGGAACCAATTTCTAGGGATGAGATTCCTTCATCAGATTATTTTTTCAGTAAAAAGAGAATGGTAATCTTGAAACAGGAAATGCATCCAAGAGGAGATGGGATGGTTAAAAAGAATAGGGTCATTATAGATGGAAATAAACTTAAAGATGGAGAATTTGCCACAGAGATAGTAGGCACGATGGGAGCTTTAGCGTCGACAAATTTATATTCTATGGGCAGTTTGACAACCATGTTGGAACAAAAAGACCAAACGATAGATCAACTACAGGGTAAATTGAAAGAAACTTAAAGAAATATCAGTTGGGGAATAAAAAAGGGTCTAGAACAAGCTAGATTAAAAGATATTCAAGAGATTCAGAAAATGAAAACAAGCTTAGAGGAAGCAAATCAAATAATACAGGTCACCCAGGCACAGGTCCTAAAGCGGGAAGAAACAAATAAAAAATTACAAGATAAGATTAGTTCTATTTCAAATCAAGTGGTAGAACTTGATATTTTCCAGGCTCAGGTATTGGGAATACATTTGAAAATAGAGGAGGAACAACAGAAAGTGTTTTTAAATTTGGAAGTTGTCCAGAATTACTTTCAGGAAACAAATAAATCTTTGGAGAATGTTCTCCAGAAAGAAAGAGAAGGGAAAGCGGCCAGAACGACTTTCCAAAAAGCAGAAGCCCTTTCAACAAAGGAAGAGGTCGGAAAAATTCAGAAACTATCCATTTCAGAACAAGTTAAAGGAGATGTAATACTCAAAGTGTGGGAAGTAGACCTAGCCGAAAATAAAAGGATAACCAGAGATGTCAATGATGATTGTCAAGGGATTTTTGATCTCTTAGAAAAGACTTCATTGAATATTAGAAAAAATGACTGTCTTGGGTTATTAGGAGAGATTAACATTGTCAAGCACCAGCTAAGGTTAAAGGAAGATTTGAAGGAAATGAAGGTAGAGATCCCAATAATTAAGGTAATTAATATCTCTGAAATCGACAAGTGGATGGTGATACCGAACTTAAAGTTGCAAACTATTAAGTTCACAAGGAAGATAATAGAAGATCGTTTGCTCGAATTACAGAAAAGATTCTTCATATTTGAGTCAAAAGAGATACCAGACGTTCCGAGAGTTTTGGTGAAGTTTTTGGGAAAATGTATTCACTGTCTTGAGGTAGAAGAAGGAAGTTCATCAATAGAAACATAAAAGTACTCTTTTGAATATTTTCATCATTAGAAATTAGAAAAGAAATGTAAACGGTTTGACATGATTCATCCATGTAACCGTAGTCTTAGGAAGTTGGTTAATCACCAACGGGAAAATATTTGATGATCATGTATAAATATATTTTTAGAGGACTAAGAAAGGGATTTTGGTTTTTTGAGAGAGCCGATTGTATTAAAAGTTTTCCAATCCACTATGATATACGATACAGACGAGATTCTGAATCCTGCCAACTTGTAGCTATGTGTTCTTTAACCTTGTTTACCATATTTTCCTATGTTTCTCTTTAAATGTCTTTCTAATGAATGATCAATTTGAAGTTTATTTTATACATCTTTTATAGTTTAGATTGATTTGGTTATCAATTTATTTACAACTTTTCGTCTGAAATTGCTATCAGTAATTTTAAGACCCGTGGATCATTTGAACCATGATAGTTAACACTTCATTAGAAATCTCATTTTCTTCTTTATTTCCTGTTACAATATGAGATTCTTTCTTGATAAAAGCCTCATATTTTTCAATAGTATTTATTCGTTATTTTACGATTCTCAAATTGTTTCAAGTCGAGGAAACGACCTCAACTGTATTTATGTTATTATTTTGAATTTTGAAACTATTTTTCCTATTCTCATCTCTTAAAAAACCGAAGTAACAATTTATCGAATTCTTTCACAACTAAATAAAATTTTATTCCTCATGACTGTCCCAAATAGCAGACAACCCAATATAGAACCTCGTCTCCAAGATCAAACCAGTATTTCTCTAAACCTATTTAATACCATTCTGCAAACAACGACTAACCGGGCTGAATTAGAACGTTCATGGGCTGCTATTGAGAGGGATATCAACATCCAAGAACAACGGGAGGCTAGACAGAGATAGTTGAGAAACTGAATCTGCTTTACCCTTCTTTTGATTCTTATCCTTTAATTACCTTTACCTTTACGTATGCCTTGACGATATACTTTACAGCCTTAAAGTATAAACTCAGGAACAACACTCATCAACACTTTAGCCCAAGTATTGGACCTTATTCATGCCAAAGGATCACTTTTCCAAGTTCTCATATAGCTTGTGCTGCCTTAGAGTGCTTAAAACCTACTGAAGATGTTGCATGTGCTCCTCCCAAGTTATTTTTGAAGATGGGGATGTCATCCAAATATACCACCACAAAAGAGTTGGTTAAGGGTCTCAATACATCATCCATCAACCTCATGAAAGTGGATGGTGCATTTGTTAAGCCAAAGGGCATGACCAACCATTCGAAGAGACCTTCTTTAGATTTGAAAGTTGTCTTCCATACATTAGTTGGTTCGATGGGAAGTTGGTGGTAGCCAGACTTTAGGTCAATCTTGTTGAAGAAATTTATCCCCTTGAGTTGGTCAAGAAGATCATCAATTTGGAGAATTGGTTACTTGTTCATGACTGTGATTTTGTTTAATGCTCTGTAATCAATGCAGAGCCGCCAGGTCTTGTCTTTCTTTTACACTAGTACAATCGAGCTTCTGCAAGGGGAGGAGATGGGTTTGATGTGCCCCTTTTGAAGAAACTCTTGGATCTAACGCTTGATTTCATCATTTTCCATTAGCGAGCGACGATAGACTGGTCCATTAGGCAGAGGTGCACCAGGGGTTAGATCAATTGGATTCTTGACTTGGCAGTGCATCAGTACCTCAGTGGGTGAGGAGAAGATGTCTCTATACTCTTGCACGATCCCATCCACTTGCTTCTACTGCAAAGAGAGGCTCTGTGTAGAGGCCACAGATATGGTGACGACATTCTGCTTACTGTGAGCAGGGATCACAAAGAAGACGAGCTTCCTGGTCTGTGAAATGACCTTATTGCATTGCTTAGTAGAGATTAAATAAATAGTGTTAGGAGGCGCTACCTCCGGTATCATGTACAATTATGTACCCAAAGTAATAATAACACTACAGGGTCATCCCAAAGGGGTTGGATCCAATGGTGAAAAGAAAGGATTTTTTCATCGATGGGCACGGTTTAATTTTCATGAGGGCCTAACCTGGAGCCATGGGGGACCTTGAGGTAGTGGTCGAATGTGTGGTTGGAGTTAGAGATACTACATTAAATGGTATCGTGACCCGTGCACACATAAGTGGATCAAATCTCACCCCCATGCCCTTCAACTTTTCGTCCCTGAGGTGTGGGATAGTCAGTTACAGAGTGTGCCGTTAAGGCACTCTGTGATATTAAAGTCACCGGTTTGAAACCTGTGGGGACAAAAAATCCATCCATGTTAAGGGTTGGTGTGGCTTAGGCCGGGTGCAATCCCCATGTGATTTTGATGTCTTAGATGCACCTTAGTCATGGTTTCTCAGCCACATGCTAGTCCCGCAGGTCACGAACAAACTTGCAAACAAAAAAAAAACACTGCGGGCTCTAGACTCATACACAACATGTCGCTTCCAAAAATATGGTTGTCCTAAAAGAACATCACAAACTTCAAGGGGAGAAATATCACACCATACCTTGTCCTTGAAGGGTTTGATGTTGTGGGACATACGACATTGTTGGCTGACGCAAATATATCTTCCTTGGCAAAGCCAACCGATGGTGTAGGGTTGTGGGTGCGTTGTCTTCAACAGGTCTAACCGCTTGATGACCTCTATTGAGATTAGGTTCTTCTGACTACTGCTATTGACAATGAAATGAATCAGAGCCCCCTTTACCCACATCTGTGAGTGAAAGAGGCTTTCCCCTTCCTCTGGTTCTTCTGGTTCACTTGGCTGGAATTTGGTGGTAACGATAGTGGCACTGGGTTCGACATCGATAATCTGCTTTCCTCCTTCTAGATTTGATTCAGATTCATAATCTTCCTTTGACTTCGAAGCTTTTAGCTTGACCACCAGTGACTGCATAGAGCGACATTCTTCGGTGTTGTGCCAAGGGATTTTAAATGGTATTCACACCATTTTTCGGTGTCCTTCTTTGACTTCTCATTACCCATCCCGTGTTGCGGCTTGAACTGGTTGTCCTGAGAGTGGCCATATTTGCTCTGTCCCTTGTTTTTTGGGTTGGGGCCACCTTTG
This sequence comes from Picea sitchensis, assembly GCA_010110895.2. Lineage (NCBI taxonomy): Eukaryota > Viridiplantae > Streptophyta > Pinopsida > Pinales > Pinaceae > Picea > Picea sitchensis. Next base: position 66,094 of record SNQJ01S0006667.1, read on the forward strand.
CCCTGCTTCGGTTGTGAGGAGTTTGTATATCCAAACTCTCACCTCTTCCACTTAAATTTTTGCTCGATCTTGACAACATATCTATAAGCCGTACCTAATGATGTGATGTCCAGAAAATCCATTTTGTTTGAATGTATCTATGCAAAAAACCACAATATTTGAGCACTAGACGTCGTTTAGAGTCTTTGATACCCAATTTGGTGCACAATGTATGGAAAATATTGGTGGAATATGGTACTGTCTGGTCCCTTTCCTGATGTAGGGTGGTCCATCTTGTGTATTAGTCCTCGTAGCTTCCAACAGGGTAGTATTGTTCTTTGATGGAATCCATGAAGGAATCCCACATGGGGGTGACCACAAATATTATAGATTCCTCTATGTCTCTTTGCTCAGAGTAAGTATCCCAACAGTCCTTAACATGGGGGATGACCTTGAGGAGTGCAAAAGTAAACTTTTCCCAATCAGAAAAATTGTGGACCGAAAAATACCCTTCGAGCTGATTGAACCATTTATCTACAACATCTGCATCTATCAGTCCTTCAAATAATGGAATATCAAAATTCACATGTACCTTGAAGGCGGTTGCATGGCCGCCTGATGAATATGAGTCTCCTGTGGGAAGCCGCCGAAGGATCTGTGCAAGGTTGTCCATCATTTCATTCCTTTGTCATGGAAGGGCTTCCTTGGGCAACATTTTAACAGGATCTTCTACTCCATCATATTTATTTTCATCCCCCATGGGTTGTTGTCGAGCTTGGCGTAACCAATCTTGGAAATTCTCAACTGGTTCGAGTCCCAACTTCTCTTACCCAGATCTTGTGTGGTACATGCATGAAGAAAAATAAATGAAGAGTAGACCACTCTGATACCACTGATTCAGATTTATGAGCGGAACAAAATGAACAACAGACTGAATATAATAACACATAGATACGGAGAACAACAACATATGTCCAGTGAACAATAACTTCTATTTAATAAATAAAATAGGTCGGAACTGTAAAACTACAGAATTGAAAACAACTTGCTCGAATGGTGGTAGCTATCTCTGAGAAGAGATGTGGCTGTTATGCGCATTCTTCTGAGAAGAATGATTACAATGAGGCTCCATAGGCCTTTTTAACATAACTCATGAATGTCAAAACCCTAGACATCCAAAAACCTAATCCTAGGAGATGAAACACTAAAAGTTATGTGGGCCCCGATGGGTAAGTTGGTACCCCAACTTCACAGGGTCATAAATTTTGCATACGACCTCCGTTTTAGGTATGCGATAGCCTATTGGAAAGGTATTTTTGAGAACTACACATTATTCCATCAAACTCTGAATCAATGTACATTTATATTGTGGCAAGCAAAAAAAACACTATTTACGGCCCCAAACCAACCCTGGAAGTACATAAATATGTACTGACATGAAAAATTCCAAAATAATCTAGTTGGATTATGTGGGTGGCCACAAATCTCCACCTGGAAGCTGTGTAGGGATTCAGACAATCCCGGAAGTGTAGAATCCACAATAAAAAAGAATTATAGAAGAATGTGCTGAACTAAAAACTGTAAAGAGGAGCTAGTTGGAATATGTGGGTGGCCACCAATATCCACCCGGATCATTAAGCAACAAATCTCATATCCTATTTCTTTAGCCATCCCATTAAGCCACTTTCTCCTTTGTAACCCTTAGTGAGGATGCAAATTGTTCATTTGAAATAGTCCCTTGGTTAGGATCACATGATTTCCACACCTCATTTACTAGATATTGAAAATATTCCTCTTCAATCCATCTAGGATTAAGTTTAAAGGGAGCACCAGGGTTAGGGTTACTAAACTCAATTTCTAGAAAAATAGGGTTAGGATCTGAACCCCTGTTTGGGTCAATTTATGATCTATATTATGCTGAGAACGAGGCATAAATATGACAAGGAAATACACAGAGATATTACAAGAAACACATAGATACAATAATACTCAATTTCTACTAAAGATTGAAATATGTAAAGACTTTAAAAGAAAATATAGAGTGAAATGAACTCGTTAGAATGGTGGAAACTTATCTATGAGAAGAGATGTGATGGGTATGCACATTCACAAGAAGATGATTACAATGAGGCTCCAAAGGCCTTTTTAACATAAAGAATAAATGAGAAATCCCCAAACATCCAAAACCCTAACCCCAGAAGATGAAATGCCAAAAGGTTTATGGAACCCAATGGGGGTAGTTGATACATTAACTTCCCTAGGGCATACATTTGCATACGATCTCCATTTTGGGCATATGATACCTCATCGAAAAGGTCCAACCAAGGAGTACACATTCCTAACAACCTATTTATAGGCCTCAATTGTCAATTGGGCGCTGCCACGTCAAAAAAATGTTGTTTAGGGCCTCAAAACGACCCTTGAAGTTTGGGACCCGAAAAAACTGTAGAAAAACTGCCAAAATGGAAACTGTATATTGAGCTAGTGGAATAGGTGGGTGGACACCGATGTTCACCTAGATCATTCCTTTCCCCTTAGGAAGCAATGGTTTCCATTGGGTTGAGTGCTCCCATCAAATGGGGAAACTTCTGCCGAACTTGATGCTTGGTGAGCCACTTTCCTTGGTGTAGTAGCTGCCCTTCTTTGACAACTTGATATAGTTGGATCTTCTATTGGCGGGTTCCCTTAACCTATGTGTCCATGATCCAATCAATAATTTCTTGTTCCATGTAGTCAGGGTTGACCTCTGTAGGTGTCAACTGCTCTGCCACCTTCGATGTGTCCAGTAGTGGTGGAAAATATGGCTAAAGGAGGTCCACATTGAATACTGGGTGTAAGCCAAGGAAGGGGGGAATACTTAGCTAAAAAAATTTGTCATCCACGACCTTGGTGATTGTGTAAGGTGCATAATGAAGTGGTCACAACTTTCGATGGGGTCATGTCAAGCGCTTTGTCTACAAATGTAGCCAAACCTTGTCTTCCACCTAAAACTTGTGGGGAACCCGGTGCTGGTCATGGCGCGGCTTGTACTTAGCATTGGATTTTTGCAAAATATCATTGACCTATTGGTATATGTGTTGAATCTGTTTAATGAATTTGGTGGCTTTGTCGACCTAAAATTGAGCATGGGAAGATTCTTCTTGTGTGGATGGAAGGGCAGTGCTACATCAATGGGGCCCAATGGTTGAAAACCCAAGCCCACTTGAAAAGTGTCATGGTCGGTCGAGCTATGGAGTGATTTTTTGTAGTTGTGTTGGACATAAGGAAGTCTCTCATCCCATGTGTGTGGATGATAAGAGTTGTACATGTGCAATAGGTGCACTATCATCCTATTGACAACCTCTCTCTTCCCATAATTCTAAGGGTGGAAGGTAGTGAATTTGGTGAGCTTGGTGTCTAGCAATGACTAGAGGATCGACTAGAATGTTCTCAAGAATATGTTGTCTCGATTTGATATGACGGTCCATGGTAGTCCGAAGTGTACCCATACATGATAAAAAAAGAGCTTTGCAGTGGCCTCAGCTGTGATAGTCTTCTTGTAGATGATCAAAATGGCCATCTTAGATAATCGATCAACAACCATGAATACACAATCATTTCCATTCTTAGTGGAGGTAAAACCTAACATGTAGTCCATCGAGATCGATTCCCAGGGCCCATCGGGAGTAGGTAGAGGGGTGTAAAATCCTTATTTTTTAATGGTTTGGTTGGCAATGGAGCAATCAGTGTAGGATATGATATAATTACTAACATCTTGTCGAAGCTTCGGCCAATAAAAACACCTTTGTAACAATGCCATTGTCTTATCCATGCCAAAGTGTCCTGCCACCCGACTACAGTGGGCTTCCCAAATCAGTTTCACACACTTGCTTGAAGGAATGCAAAGATGACCCATATGGCATAGTAGTCCATCCTAAAGATGGAAGTCGACAACGACTGTGCATGTTCCCAACATCTGGTAGATCCTATCTAAGTTAAGATCAATGCCATAGAGTTGGGACCACCCATAGGTCTCATGCCCACAAGAGTCGAGCACCATGGTTAGTGCTAGAACTAGAGGTCGACTGAGGCAGTCAATGACGTGATTGGTGCTCCCTTTCTTATACTTAATGTTGAGGTGAAACTGCTGCAAGTATGTGGACCACTTTTGATGGCATTCATTCTGTAATTTACCTTGTGTCTGGATGAACTGCAGAGGCTTGTGATCCGTATGGATGTCCATCTCCTTCCCTAGAATGTAATGCTTCCATTAGTGGCAGTATTGTATAATGGAATACATTTCTTTGTCATATGTGGGGTAATTACAAATGACATCTCAGAGTATCTCACTATGATAGGCCACTAGATGACCATGCTGATGGAGAACAACACCAACATCGTAACCAAAAGCATCGATCTCTATCTCAAATGGTTTTTGTAGATCAGGTAATGCGAGCACCATGCTCATGAATGATTTGGATATTGGTCAGATGAACATGAAAAGCATTCTCATCTACAATGTATATGAGGTATTGGACCTTGTTCATGCTGAAGGAGCATTTCTCTAAGTTAGCATATAACTTGTGTTGTCGTAGAGTGTGGAGGACTCGTTGAATGTGATGGAAGTATTCTACCCAACTCTTTTTGAAGATGAGGATGTCATCCAAATATAAAACCACAAAGGAATTGGTGAAGGGCCACAATATGTCATCCATCAACCTCATGAAGGTGGCAGGGGCATTTGTGAAGCCAAAGGGCATGATCAACCACTCAAAAAGACCCTTTTTAAACTTGAAAGTTGTATTCCATACATTAGTCTGTTCTATGGGGACTTTTTGGTAGCCGAACTTCATATGAATCTTACTAAAGTACCTGGCCCCTTTGAGTTGGTCGAGAAGGTCATCAATTCGTGGAGTTGGGTACCAGTTCCTGTTCGTGATTTTGTTTAGAGCTCTGTAATCAATACAAAGTCGCTGGGTCCTGTCTTTCTTCTGTACAATCATGATTGGGCTTTCACAAGGTGAGGAGCTTGGTCGAATGTGCCTTTTTTAGAGCATCTCTTGGCTCATATGCTTAATTTACTCATTTTCTAGGAAAGATAACTGAACACTATCCTATTAGGCAAAGACGTTCCAAGAGTTAGCTCAATTGAATTCTTGACCTGATAGTGTAGAGGCACCCGGTTAGGTGAGGTGAAGATGTCCTGATATTCTTGTACAACTTTTTCCATTTCTTATGAGAGTGAATTAGGAAGAGAACAAATTTTCCAGTTTGGGAGATGAACTTCCTGCACTGCTCAGCTGACACCAGAGAAATTGTGGTAGGTGGAGCTATCTCTGGGATCTTGTACAATTGTCTGTCCATAGTAACAATGACACTATGAGGCCTAGACTCATATAGAACATGATGTTTCCATATATATGGCTAGAATAAAATAACATCACAAAATTCAAGTTGGGCAACATCACATAATACCTCATCCTTGAAGAGCTTGATGCCATAGGGAAAGCGACATTGTTGGCTGAGCCATCCGATTTTGTATGAATGCAGATGTGGTGTCGTTGACAACTAAAAATGACTCATGAACTCTGTTGAGATGAGGTTCTTTTGGATTTCATTATCAATATTTAAATGTAGTGGAACACCCTTAACCCACATCTGCGAGTGAAAAAGGCATTCACCTTCCTCTGGCTCTTCTGGTTCGCTTGGCTGGATCTTGGTGGTAGTGACTATGGCGCTAGGTTTTCATCAATGATTCACTTTTCCTTTTCTGGATTTGACTCTGAGGCTTTCAACCTTTCCACTAATGACTACTTCGAGCGACATTCATTGGTGTTGTGCCAGGGGATTTTATGGAATTCACACCACTTCCCAATGGATTTCTTCGTCTTCCCATTACCTTTCTTTGTTTGCGACTTAGACTGGCTGTCCTGTTGTTGTCCATATTTTATTTGTCCTTTGTTCTATGTGTTGGGGCTTCCTTTTCCCGACTTCTACTATGATGCATTCGTAGATCCAAACTCCCTCTTATTCCTTTGCTTATTTTTTTTCTTGATTTTGACAACATATCGATAAGTGACTCCTAGTGACGAGATGTCTAGAAAATCCATTTTTGTTTGGATGTACCTATGTAGGGCCCCATAGTATTTTAGAAACAAATGTCACTCAGAGTCTTTGATACCCATCTTGGTACGCAAGGTATGGAAGGTATTTTTGAACTCCGACACTGTTTGTTCCCTCTCCCGACGTATTGTGGTCCATCTCGTGTATTAGTCATCGTAGTTTCCATCAAGGTAATATTGTTCCTTGATGGCATCCATAAAAGAATCCCAAGTGGCCTCGATCATAAATATTCTAGACTCCTCTGTGGAGTTTTGGCCACAGTAAGTCTTGCACCAATGTTTGACATGGGGGATTTCCTCAAGGAGCGCAAAGTTGATCTTTTCCCTATTGGAAAAGTTGTGGACATAGAAATAACCTTCTAGTAGATTTAACCACTTTTCCAAAGAATTTTCATCTATCAGACCTTCAAATATGGGAATATCAAAATTGTCTTATACCTTTCCGGGGGTGGTGCCTCCAAAGTGGCCACTTGATGAAGATGCATCTCTTGTTGTTGGCAATTACTGAAGGATTTGGGCAAAATTATCCATAATCTCATTCCTCTATTTCATGAGGACTTCCACGAGAAATGACCTAATATGATCTCCTTCTCCATTGTCTCTCTTTTCTTCCACCATTGGAGGCCGCTTAGGCTAGCAAGAGCGGTTGTTCTCAAGAGAAACTAGCTCGAGAACCAACTCTCTATASCCTGACCTTGTTGGGGACATGCACTAAGAATGACAAAGAGTAGACTAGTCTGATACCACTGATCCAGATTATGCTGAGAACGAAATGAAGGTAGAGATATAATAATGAAATACACAAAAATATTGCAAGAAACACATAGATAGATTAATACTCAATTTCTATTAAAGACTTAAATATGTAGATAATGTACAAGAAAATACAGAGTGAAATGAACTCGCTAGAATGGTGGTAGCTTATCTCTAAGAAGAAATGTGACAGCTATGTCCATTTGCAAGAAGATGATTACAATGAGGCTCCAAAGGCCTTTTTAACATAAAGCATAAATGAGAAAACCCTAAACATCCAAAGTCCTAACTCTGGAAGATGAAACACCAAAAGGTTTCTGGGCCCTAATAGGGGTAGTTGATATGTCAACTTCCCTAGGGCGTAACTTTTGCATACGATATTCATTTTTGGTGATCGATACATCGTCGGAAAGGTCCAAATGAGGAGTACACATTCCAAGTGGCCCAATACAGGCCTCTAACATCTATTGGGCATTTCCACCTCAAAAAAACTTCATTTATGGCCCTGAAAGTTTGGGACCCAAAAAACAACAGAAAAACTGCCAATATGGAAACTGTATGTTGAGCCAATGTAATAGGTGGGTAGCCACTGATATCCACCTGGATCAATTTAGGACTTGTATATACCCACCCCTCAAAGAACAGTATCTAAGACCAAGAATTTGTCTATCCACTTTAACATCTCTTCATTACCATCCCTATTATTCCTTCATGTAGGACCCATGGAGATAGGTTCAACATTAACTAACTTAGCAACCTCAATTTGATAATTGAAAAAATCAACAAGTATGTCATTCTTGGAAGTTAAACCCTATATTTCCTTCCTATTTAAAGTGAAATTTGTATTCCTCCCATGATCACTTTGCCTTCTTGAAAACACTACAAGATTTTTTTTTTTTCCCATAATGGTTGTTTTTCCTCATCTGGTCCATACACGTTCAATAGAGATATAGGAACACCCAAAATTTATTGAATAACACCATCCATAGACCTCAAAAAATAACATAAGTGTTAATTAGTTCTAGGTTTTGTGTCTAACCTATTGTAATACCACTAGATAAACCATTGAAGTCCAACGCTATAAAGTTCCAACCCATAAGACATCTTCTCAATTCACCTAGTAATATATCTCCACTCCCCATTGTCTCTTGTAGTAATAAAATATTAGTCTTGTCTACCTCTACTAAACATCCAAGAGCCAATTTTTTTATTTTGACTTCCTAGACTGCAAATATTCATAGACAAAATATTCTTTTAGAATACAAATTTTGGGGTGATCCCACTCTAAGAACCTTGGTGATTGGGCGTTGATGCCCTTGTTTTATCTCTTTGGTGGCCTTCTCCTAATCATGATGAAGTAGGGAGTTCATACCCACAAATATAGGGCTTGGGTTTCAAAAATTCATTTCCTAAACCCCCATAATTATAACCCTCAAATACTCTTTTACACTTCTTAGGTCTTAGAAGATAATGATCACCACCATAAGGAACAAGGTTAGCCCTAAACTCCCCTTTATTCCCTATTGATACAAGGTTATAATTAGAATTGGATTATGAATTTGAAGACAAAGAGACCCCTTTTCCCTCCACCTCTCCTAATGACAAAATTAGGATTTTAGGATTTTGGACTTCTTGCCCCTACCCAAATTGCCACCCTTATTTCCTTAGGAGAAGAAGAAGAAAAATTACAATTCCAAATGTTTGCCACATGAGACTTACCTGAAATTATTATGTAGTAAATTATCTAATATCTCCTACCACTTTCAACACTTCCACATTCTCTACAACCACATAATTTTGTCGGACTCTCATCAAAGAAATATGTTATGTGCTCGGATTTTGATGGAGAAAAGTCTAATAGTCACCAACTTCAAGAATAGTGTCTCCATTCTTTTCATAACCAATTGAACCCTCAATATTTTGATTAATAATATCCCTAATTCAAGACTTATCAATCATGGCCATACCTTCATCCATAACTAATTTAGTGCTTTAAGAATCCCCTTGTCAAGGATTCTATCCCCCAGTAGAATCCTTTTGCTTCCAAACTCACCTTACAAAAGGGAGTTTGCAACCTTAGCAATGTGACCATAAGTATGATAGTGAGAACAACAAAAAGGAACATTAATGTAACCCACTGTTTGAGAATGCACCACATTACTAACAACAATATCTACAAAATCATACAAACCTCCCCTAATATCAATATTCACCAAAATATGAGCCACCAAATGATACGAGTTTGTCTTATAAGACTTTTCCACAAAAAACAATTTTGCTCAGAATATTTCCAATATGATTAAGAGTTTTATCGGACCATAACTCCATAGGAAAACCTAGAAGCTTGACCCATATTGGTATACTCAACTCTAGAGAGAGTACCTTGTAATCCCCTATTCACTTAGTGAGTGATTGATATATCCTTAACGAGTTGGATCAATAATTACATATATAAATACAAGCTAGATATAGAGAATGTCACCTTCATACCACCACCCACCCCACAAGAAGGAAGATACGAATAAGATCGTTGGTCTACCTATTGGAGCTACAAGGAAGGATCAAACCATAACAGACCAACCCCTACTCTAGAATCAAAGCAGGGATGCCAAGGCTTCATGAATAAGTAAGATGAACCCTTGAATCACTTGTTTCCTAGAATATTGAATGCATCTTCCATAGATCTAAATAGGAAGTTGACCCATCCTCTTTTCAGGATATGAAATATAAGCCCATAACCCATTACAAGGACCTAGTGACATTGAATCCATTATTTTAGGGAATCCATAGAAAAGTTCCTTCCCAATAATTTACTAATCAAGGTCTTGCCAACATAATCCATAATCTAATTAACCCTCAAATCCCACCCACTACCAACATTACCATGTCTTCTCTTTGCTTCAACAATTTTCAATGCTTATTTATTCCACTATACCTTACCGAATCTCCTTACACCCAGCCAAAGTACCCAAATCAAGTTCACACCCAATTAACCATGCACCAAAACATAACTTCGATTGGGAAGATAATTTCTTAGATTATTGAACCTCCACCTACATTGTTAAGGAATCATCTTGAGAACAACAATCAAAACCTAAATTTGTTGAATCAATGTTATCTATGTCCCAATCCTCCACATTAAAACCACCATAAGGAGCATTGACACCAAAACCTCAATCCACACTATCTTAGCCTAGGAGTTGTACCTCAGGCTAACAATCATCAAAAGTTTTGACACGAGGTGCCAATGATCCTGACAAGATTGCAACACCCATAGTAACGTGGAGGCATATGTTTGTGGACAAATATTTAACACTCCCCCTTGTGAAACCCCCCTATCAACAACCAACTTATTCACGAGAGAAGAAACATTAGGGTAAGTGACAAATATTTGATCTTTAGATAATGAGCCATCTAAATAATCCACAAGTTGTGTCATCCTCTATGACCTACCTACCTTGAATACAAACCCTAATCTCCACCCCATCCATAGCCTATCTATCACACCATTTTTTATTTATGTGCATTGTGCCATGTTAATGAGTAAATAATTGAAAGTATGTGCATCTTATATGTGATATTTAAATGGTCTCAATTTTAACTACTTGTATAATGTTTAAGAATAAATAGATTATGAATAAAAATTTAACATAGTAATTACATATATACACATTTACATACATATAGTTTCAAGTGTTGGTTCAATTGATTAGACTATCCATCAAAGATATGTTATTGATGAGAAGATTATAGCTCATAGATTCAAATCCAATCAAATATTTTGAGGTTTCCAATTGCTCTTACTACTGCTAGTTGACAATGTCATAGATCCAGATATTTTGGAAAAGAGAAAAAAATTATATATATTTTTAATAAAATATTTTATTAAACAAATATGTAAAATAAATGTTTATATGCCCTCGGGGTGTAGAACAATTGGTGATGCAATGTGTTGTTAAGGAACTCCGTTATGTGAAGTTACCAGTTCAAAACCCTTGACTAGCCTTGTGTGTCGCGTGAGGGGCCACATTGGCATGCTTGGGGTTATAATGGTAGTAGTCGGATAACACAACCACGTGTCACACGAGTACGTGCCCAACTAGTTGTTGATTTCCCCAGTAATAAATAAATAAATAAACAAATGTTTATATAAAAATTAAAAATATATATATAAAATAAAAATTGTACAAAGAATTATTATATGAATATTATGAAGATCATTACAACTAGCTATATGAGCTTAAATACTCTAAAGGTTTATAATCAAAGAAAATGATATACAAAGAAGAGTTATAACACAACCCTATACAAGTTATATAAGTGGTAGAGAAAATTAGTCTCCCAAAATTTTGTTACGGGGATTAAATTATATTTTTTTCGTGATCATTTTGAGTCTATTGATACTATATAAATCTTATACAGATTAAATAGATACCCTTAATTCTGACATATTTGACAAATGGTAACTTCCAGAAGCTATGCGTTATATACTTCAGTGTCACTTGTATATATTGACCAAAAATGCTTGTAAATTGGATTAATGAAGTTAAAAAAAATATTTTCCAACAGAATTTAACTATACTCTCTCTATATACTTCAAATCAACTTTGTAATTATTTTATACATGTCTCTTTTAATATTCTACGACATAAATAAATAAGATTGTTAATTTCAAAATCACAAAATCTCCCATGCCAAGATGTTCTCACATGACAATAGGATTGGTGTGATGTTGCACGAAACACTATAGAATAAACATGAACCTTATATAGAAGGCTTATACAACCTTGCACAAGACATGAATTACATACACACATAGACATATTTTATGATCCTCAATATCACCAACAGGTGCAAGAGGAGAGCATATTTTTTTTAAGACCTCACTCTCTTAGTTCTGATCTCTATTTCTGATTGGAAGTTCACCACAGGGGTGTGCCTAGAGAGCATACATGCAAAGATTAAAATCTAAGACCCGTTGATCCAAATGAACCTCAAAGCCTTTATTTATAGCACTCACATCTGATTCCTTGGTGATAGATGACTAACACTAACCTATCACCTTTTTGGGGCATGAGGGGACAAACTCATGTTATCTCATTCCTTCATCGGTCTTGAGGACATATGCAGACCAAAATAGTTATTGACTAAATTGACACAAAGGTACACAATAGAGCATAAGGTTGCTGATGAGACTGACAAAACAAGACAATATACAATGGAGCATCTCACTTCCCAAAAGGTGTATCAAAGAAATGGTCGACAATATGACTAGTAGAATTTTTATGTACATAAGAGAATATATGGAGAGATTTAGAAAGGAGAGAAATAAAGACTATACTCATCGGATGGCCAACAAAATATAGATATTTTGGGCTACATACTTTCATAGTTAATCCTCCATCCTATTGATGAGATTGTGTAGCTCCTCCTTCGTGAGAGAATCTTCATTATCATACAATTCATCCCAATTTTCAACAAATTCCGAGAGCAGGTACAGGAAGTTTGTGAAACACTTGGCTACTTCGGATCCCTGTAATATGTAATGTGGGGGACACATGGATTCACTTGTGAATTCAGATCTTACTTTAATATTTAATTCAATTTATTCATTGATTATCCCGTGCATCTTTCCTTGTTGGTCCTTTATTGATTTTACTACTGAAATGTATTTAGGAGGATCCAACTTTTCAATTTTCATACTTGCAACTTTCAACTTGAATTTGAACCATACATTTTCACGAGCTACAATTATCAGATCTGACTAGAGATGAAGAATGAATTCTATCTTTCTTTGTGTCCAACCATTGCAGGGGAAAAATCTATCTAGGGGGGTGTTAGTCCAACTTGTCCAAGGATGCATTGTCAAGTTGAAGGGATCTCCACATATGACTATTTCTCCTTTTTCTTTTGTTAACTGCAAAATAAATTGATAAGCTTCACCTATCAAAGTACCAACACCAACATCACAATAACAAAGGTTACCTTCATCAAAATATATTACAACCCCAAATCTGTTCCTATTGAGTATTTCTTGCACACGAGTAAGGCCAAAGAATGCCTTCTTTTCTCACTTCTCCAAAATTTGTATCTTCATTGGACATTCTTTAATTTCTTCAATTAGGGTCTTTGAGAGATACTACTCCACATTTTCTCTATTGATGCTCTGGAGCATTTCTTGTCCTTCAGGAGATTTTATAGAAGCTAGGACTATCACATTGATGTCTTTTTAGTACTCATTCTTCTGTATAATATTCATTTGTTTTTTTTCTACAACTGGATTCTTATTCATGGATGAGGATGCTCCAGATGGCGATTCTACATGGAACATATCAAATTCTACTAGCTTTGCTTACCTTGTCAACATATCAACCATGGAATTTAGATGCTTAAACTCAACTTCAAAGTCGAAGTTGTCAAGCCATATTTCTCACTTCTAAATCCTAGTATGGAAGTCTTTCAGATCTCTTTCTGCTTTAGGCATGTTTGGAAAAACTTTGAGATATGTTCTTATGTATTGGAAAAACTTTGAGATATGTTCTTATGTACAATTTAGAAGGATTTAAATATAATTTAAAATTTTGGATTACTTTCTTAATTGCCAGAAGCTCCTTGTGGCTAGATGGGTAGTTTAACTCCGCTCCTCTAAAAGATTCAGAGGCATACCCACATACTTCTTCCTTGCCTCCAATATTTTCTATCAACACTCCTCCCCATGTGTGTTGAGATGCATCGATTTCTCTGATGTAGGATCCTTGTTAAATCGATAGAGATAATGGAGGCAAACCTTGGACCTTGTGCTTGATCCTTTTCATAGCTTCTATCATTTTTTGTGTCCAAGGTGGTGGTGATTTCGTCAGGCAGTGTTGCAAAATGAATATGCCATCCGCCCACCCTATATAGAAAGGCCAAACATAGTTTAAACATCCCATAAATCTTTGAAGCTAAGTTTTATCTATAATTACATATGGGAAGTTGTTGAAGCTTTTCAGTGTATGATCATGCAATAACACTTGTCCTTTAGTAATCTTGAATCCTAGAAATTCAATCTCAGTTTTCCCTATTTCCATTTTAGATGCAGACAAAACAAGCCCATGCTGGAAAATGAGCTCATAGAATTTCTAGAGGTGCTTTAAATGGTCTTGAATTTTCTTGGAGCAAACTAAGATGTCATCAATGTAAATGATAAGCCAAGGATACACTATGAAGACATCTTCCATTCTCTTTTGAAACTCACTCGACACACTTTTGAGGCTGAACGACATCACTTTCCACTAGTAATGACCATGTGGAACAACAAAGGCTATTTTATTCCTATCTGGTAAAAACCAGATTTGATGTTGAATTTGTTGAAGATGGTTTTTCCTCTTAGCCTCTACAATAACAATGCTTTATTTAGAAGATGATATATGATTGGGTTCAAATATTTATTCAAAGGCTTGTAGTTGACTACTAGTCTCATTTTCCCTCTCTTTTTCTTTGAATGTTTATTTACATAGAAGCCTCTCCATGCCCAAGAACTCTTGGATGGTTCTATTAATCATTTCTTTAGGAGGTCCTGGATTTCTTCTTGACACTCCTTTATTTCCGAGGGACTAATTAATACTGCATAAGTCTTCTGTGGATCAATGCTAACCAGAGGATTGTAGGGTAATGATACACAATATTTTTCCCTATGCCATAATGCATTAGGGTACTCTAAAGTACAATCCTTCATCGATTTTTCTTTGATTAGATTGAGTATTGATTCATGCATTAAAGCATAAAGGATGCATATTTCCATTTTATTCATTTATGTTACAGAAATATCAAATTGTACAAGTTCTGCAACTTTTTTCTTGACTACCTGCCTAGACTTACAAACTCGTTCTGAGAACATAGGAGTAATGGTTCTTATTCCATTAATATGCACAACAAATTTCTTATTCTTATCATCTAGAGTGATAAGAAGATAATAGAATAATAAAGTCAACACCTAACATTCAATCAACTTTAATGTTTTCAATCCCATAACTTTTCAATGAAAATGACATATTATTGATTTGCAGTGGGATTGGATCTGTCTCACCAAATAATTAGATTTCAACACCATCTATGGCTTTGCCACCTTGCATAGTGCTATGCTAGTAGAATTGTGAAATGATATTCTTTCTTAATATAGTCAACTGACAACTATAATCAATCATACAATCAATATCATAGGTAGCAACTTCTGGAGGGCATAACCATACCTTTATATAGAACTTGGTCTTGATGGATTCTAGTAGCTCATGACTACTTTTTTTTGGTTATGTTGGCTGCTCTTCTTCTACCAACTGCTTGTTTCTGGCGTTTCCTTCTGCAGATGGTATTTTATTTTCTTCCTCATAGAGATTAGAAATCTCATCATCTTTTGAATTATTTTTCTCTATTATGACTGCTTCTAAGATCCCTTTGAGCTCCTTGACCTTACTCATGCTTGATTGCATTATCTGTTGTTATTATCTAATCTATATTAATAGCATTACTTCTTTATATTTTCTGAATTGTTTCATGTCTTTATGACTATCAAGGTAAGTCATGTAAATGTATGCAGGCTGATAGTCATTTGAGCTATCTCTTTATAGAGATGCAACAATCTACTTTGGTTCATTCTGCACCTGTGCTCTTGCTGGCTACCTTAACAAGTCTTCTTTCTTAGTTCTTGAATTGTTTCATATGCCATATTTCCACACATGTGTTTGCTCAAGTAGTTCTTCTATTTATGCAATTTAAATTTCAATTTTATCAGGCTTTGGTGATTGTATCATGTAGAAGTCAAAAGGAGGCCGACTATCACCCCCCTATTTAGTGGATTCTATGGAGTATTAAAGCTAGAATCACTAAATTATGAAGAACCGTCAGAAAATTATGATTCATCATCAAAATTAGAAAACTCAGAAGGGTCTAAATGTATTACTTCACCTTCTAGTCTTTGAGAAGTTGAACAAAATTGGAGATCCCACCACTTGGGTTCCAGTTCATCTATGAACAATGCATAAAGTGGAGGCTTTCATTTCTTTTGTGGGAAATCATTCACCCAATGTCCTTTTTGATTACAATTGTAACACCTTACATTTTGAGAGGGTGAATTCCTCTTTTTAAAATAAGGGAATTTCTTGTGTTTCTTCTTCTTTGCAATGTGCTAACCAAAACATTTAGATGGCCGTAGATCTAGTTCCCATATGGACTTAAAGGTATAATAATTTTTTTCCTTGTAACTGCATCTGTTGCAGTGACATTTAGTAGATATAATACATTGATGCCCTCTATTGTGCTTACCATATCCGTAATTGGGAATTTCACCCACATCTATGTAGAGTGCATAGGTGAACATTTGCTCGAACCTCTTACAGTACTTATACACTCTTTTTTCTAGGCAATGTTCCAAAATCACCTACTTGATGTTGTTGGAAACAATGTTTTCATTGATGTCAAAGGATATAGATGGTTGG
>SNQJ01S0006667.1:98474-160940 GCA_010110895.2 Picea sitchensis
CTGAGCCACACCAACCCTTAACATGGTTGGATTTTTTATCCCCGCAGGTTTCGAACCGGTGACTTTAACATCACGGAGTGGCTTAACAACACACTATGTCACCGACTGTCCTACACCTCGGGGACTTTAATTGGGGAATATTACATTAGTAATGTTATTTTATTTATTTCGGCTTGGGTCCATTAGTTGTAATTGTACCTCCTAGTCTCCTATATATACCAAGGAGACATTTTCATTTGGAATCATCTTGTACTTGGAAATTTATGTGGTGTATAAGGAGGTTTCCCCCTCGAAGAGGCTTATTATCTGAATTTCTTTTCTTTTCAAGGTGTTGAGTACTTATTCTGAGGTTTTTCTATGCTATATTGATATTTGGTTCGTAACATATGGTATCAAAGCTCAAGGTCTTGGGGTTTCACTACTACATTTGGGACACCTTGGTATTTTCGCTATAATTTTTAGTAGAAAGATCAAGGAACCCCTTGGAGGATATTTAGTAGACAGATCAAGGTACATTGGGTTAAAATTTCAGCTCTTGAGGCCTTATACTTTCGTAGATACAACCTGTGTAAGATAAGGTTTTGGAATCATCTTGAATTGAGTCATCGCGGAATTTTCGCTATAATTTTTTTTTTGTAACGTTTCAGTCCCTGAAATCCGGAGGCTATTCACATAAATTATTAAGGTATATGTGATAAAAATTTCAGCTTTTGGGTCATCTTACAATTGTAGATACACCCTGTGGAAGATAGGGTATCTGACTAGTCTCAAGAAGGTGTTCTGGTTAAAAAAATCATAAATTCTTCCTAGAGTATCCAAATTGAGTGAGACCAGTTGCATTGGATAGTGGATAGTTCGTAGTATTTCTGGTACCATTTTTAGAATTTTATATCAATTATTTTTTTGCGGGGCACGCTATACAAGTGAGATCTCTTGGAAACACAAAAAATCAACAAGCTGTGGGGAAGTTACAATAAATTCCACTTGGCACATCCAATTTTGATTAGACCCATGGCATTGTAGAGAAGAAATATCAGAGAACTACAAAAAATAAATTTTCATATCGAGAAGGGCCAAAACTTTGGAGATACAACAAAATAAAGATTGTCTAGCAGAACCACCTCAAAATCAATGTTTAAAAGTGATACTTGGTCAACATGCCACCAAAAAAGAGAACTTCTACACCAAATAAGCCTCCAGACAGTCCTACTTGGACCCTTGATGAAGGTGAAGAAATGCGTAGGTACATAAATGAATTTAAAAAGAAGATAGTGGCAAAATATGAACTACTAGGGATGATGGATTCAACTGAAGCTAAATTGGAGGCAATAATGGATACTAAGATGGATGGTTTAAAAAGGGGGATCATGGAAGGATTGAAAAAATTCCTAATAGAGAGGACACCTGAAAGTGAAAATGTATCCCATGAAATTCATGATGAGGACACAAGGAAGATGAATCAAGAATGGAGAAACTCCAACTTTGGGTTGAAGACCAACCACGTTCCTAAGATCGATATGAGGAAGTTTGATGGCAAGGACCCAATCACATGGATACTTCAGATGGAGCAATTCTTTGATCTACATAATGTGCCACAGACACAAAAGGTACGAATTGCTTCTTTATATTTAGAACCCAATCAATTTGTATGGTATCAATGGCTTTGTTCTCGCAAATCACTCGTCACTTGGACAATTTTCACAGAAGAAATGATAGCACACTATGAGGATACAAGGAGAAATACCTTCTTTAGCCAATTGATAAATCTCAAGTAAAAGGATTCAGTTACATAGAACATTGAGAACTTTCAAAGATTGAATATAAAGGTAACAAATATTCCAGATGAGCACTTGATTGATGTATTCAGAGGAACTTTAAAGGATAACATTCAAAATGAGGTTCACCTTTGGGAACCTAAATCATTGGAGAATGAATTTAGCGTGGCAAGAAATGTTTAAAGTAAAAATATGGCTATGGCTACTAGAAGGACCAATCCTAACATCTATTGAGAGAATAATGCTCCTTCTAAAACACCTCAACCTACAAGGTTGACACCTCAACAATTGGAGGAAAGAAAAGAAAAATGTTTATGCTTTAATTGTGACAACAAGTACAGTAAGGGACATAAGTGTGGTGAGAAAAAAATATTCTACATAGATTGTGAACATGAAGAAGAACAAGAACAAGAACAAGAACAAGAACCATCTCAAGATGAAATTGTAGAAGCGATTTCTTCTAAAGAGTTGACTCCCATGATATTTTGTAATGCATTGGCTGGAATTATCACTCCTCAAACCCTCAAGATCGAAGGATATACCAAAAAGAAAAAGGTAATAGTCCTAATTGATTCTGGTAGTACTCATAATTTCATTCACTACAAATTAGCCAAAGCTCTCAATTTATTTGTATATCCAGCGCCAGAGTTTCAAGTAATGATTGCAGATGGAGGAACTATCAATTTCTCAAGAAAATGCAATAAGATCAATCTTACTATGGGGGAATATGTAATGAATAGTCAATGATTTCTATACCCATGGGTGAATGTGATAATAGGTACTATAGATCAGTAGCCACAATCATTAGGAACAATGGCTTTTAATTTTCAAACTTTTCATTGGAAGGAGAAATTGAGTTAAAAAATTATCCTTGAAACCGATAAGGTGATAAGCTCTAATGGCATGACAAATTATTGAAAAAGTGGCATCAAGGTGTTATTTCACAACTTCAGCTCCTTTGGATATTCAAACATCTAAGCCATATATTCCCCTATATATCTCAAAGGGATCATTTGATAAGCATTCCAAAAGTATTTGAAGATATTTAAAGGTCTTCCACCACCGAAATCATGATGTGATGGTCACCTAATTCACTGCGGAGTGATTAGGTCCCTGTCGGGCGTTACATATACCCTTATCGGAAGAGTGAAATTGAAAGCATGGTTGAAGAAATGTTGGTAAACATTATTAGACCTAGCCAAAGAGTTCTTACTCTACACGGTGGTAATGATATTCAGAAACATGGATCATGGTGTATGTGTCCAGTTATAGAGCTCACGTGAGTCACTTTTAAAGATAAGTTTCCCATTCTGTCATTGATGAATTTGTTAGATGAACATGGAGAATCTATTTCCTAAAGTTGGATCTTCGTTCACGGTATCATGATTAGAATGAAAAGGAAGAAGATATCCAAAACAACATTCGAACCTCATGAAGAGGCCATTATGAATTTTTGGTCATGCCTTTTTTTTTTTTTTTTTTTTTTTTTTTTCTATGTTATATTGATAATTTGAAGCCCTTCCTTCAAAAATTGTGTTGGTATTTTTTGATGATATACTAATCTGAAAGTCTTGGGAGAGTTCATGTGTGACATGTTGACAAGGTATAAACTACCCAAAGGAGCAATAACTATGTAAACCACATCCAAATGTTTCTTTCAGTATTGAAGGGAGGTGAGGTATTTGGGTCATATTGTATGAAGGGTCGCGGTAGACCCTAACAAGATTGCAGGCCATGATGGGGCTAATTCCCAAAATTGAAGAATCTTAAGAGGATTTTTGGGTTTGACGAGGTACTACACACATAGGATTTGTTCTGAACTATGGGAGAATAACAACACATTTAACAAAACTAACTAATAAGGATGAATTTTCCTTAGTTCAGGAAGCAAGCTAAAGAATTTTGGACAACTTAAAAGTGTGATGTAAAACGAACGACCACGAGACTTTTTTTTTTGGAATGTGATGCTTCGAGAAATGGCATTGGTGTTGTCCTAATGCAAGAAGGAAGGCTAGCTTTTGAAATCCGATCACTCAAGGGAAAGGACACACAAACCCATTTATGAGAAGGAAATAGTGGCAATACTACATGCATTGAAAAATGACGTCCTTACCTAATAAGTGGAGGCACTTCAAAGGTCAAAAGCTTGAGATCATGATAGTCTTAAATACAAGGTCAAAACAGATCATGATAGTCTTAAATACTTCTTGGAACAAAGACTATCTTTAGAAGAACAACAAAAATGGGTGACCAAGATATTGTGTTATGATTTTGAAATCATCTATAAAAAAGGGAAGCAAAATGTTGTGGCAGATGCACTCTGAAGAAAGGATGAAGATGTTGAGGCCTTTCTCTGTGCTATCTCGATCATCCAACCCGATTGGATAATAGAAGCGAGGGATGAATGGAAGAATGACAGAAATGTCTGGACTCTCATTCAAAGGTTGCATCGGGATTCTAGTGCATCAGATACATTTACATGGAAAAATGATTCACTATGGTACAAAGATCACTTATATTTATGTAAGAACTCCCAACTCAAACAAAAGGTATTATTGGAATTGCACACCTCTTCGGTAGGAGGGCACTCATATATGAAATTTCATGAAGATGTCCATTGTTCATGTAGGAGAAATTCGGTCTGATATATGCTCTATAGTTCACCAGAACCTTGTTGTTAAAGAAACCTACCATATGCAATATATTGATATAAGCCTACATGCCTAGTGCGACGTGTACATGGTATGTAGTATTGTCTAGGAGTAGGTAGTCAACTTCACCTTAGAACTTTGATTCTAGATCAAGAGAGTTTTGTTTTCAAACATTGTAAGCGGAAAGAAGAAGCTAAGAGGTAGGGGGTTTGGCATAATCCCCATGAAAAATTCAATATTCATTGTACTTGCTGCATAATGAATGGGTCACATGAAGGCATCGACTACATAGCACCATGGAAGAAGATCAAAGAAGAAAGACAAAGATAGAAAGAAGACAAAGATATAACCTTAGAACTAGTAGAAGGTAAAACAATTGTTCATTATGTTGTTGCCTACTGCAATATAGGAGTAATTGAATATCTGTTTAATACTTCATCTGGTTCTTGGGGAGATGCATGGCTTCTTGACATAGGTGAAACCTCCCACATGACATATTGAAAAGATTTCTTTGAAGATTTTGATGACAATGTAGATGGAAGAGTTTACTTTGTGGATAGATCAAGTATCAGGCCTTCTGGAATGGGCACAATCAGGATTAAGTTGCTTGGACTCAGACAACAAGGCCACTTTATTCATATGTTCTGTGACAAAGTTGAGATAAGTAATTATTCTGACAACATGGTTTTCATGATTAGAATAAAAGATGGAAGACTATTGAAGATGAATGTGACATCTGCCCATACACACACTACTACATACCTCTCTCATCGTGACTTAGGTATAATGCCATCTAGTCTTTTGCTGCATGCTATATTTAGCCATATTAATTATGATAGTCTTCATTTATTGAGAAAACATGGAGTTTCTGGTTTGCCTATTATTCCTAGGAAATTGAAGCAAAGTGATGATTGCATCCTTGGAAAACACAACAAACAATCCTTTCATGATTCCACTTCCAGAGCATGTAGAAAACTTGGACTGATTCATTCTGATTTATGTGGCCCTTTGCTTGTTCCTTATGCAAATGGAAACAAATATCTCATAAATTTTATTGATGATTACACGAGAATGTGTTGGGTGTACTCGCTGAAAGATAAATCACAAGCTTTTGAAACTTTTAAAAAGTTTCATCTATGGATTCAAAATGAAGCTCAGTCTCATATTGGCTCTCTTCGGATTGATAATGGAAGAGAATATACATCTAATGAATTTGAAATATGCCTTCACCAACATGGGATCAAACATCAAACCACCATTCCATACAATCCCCAAAAGAACGAATGAACAAGACACTCCTAAATATTGTTCATTCCATGATGTTTTTCAAGAATGTTGAATTGATGTTTTGGGCTGATGCAGT
Source organism: Picea sitchensis (assembly GCA_010110895.2). Lineage (NCBI taxonomy): Eukaryota > Viridiplantae > Streptophyta > Pinopsida > Pinales > Pinaceae > Picea > Picea sitchensis. The sequence continues at coordinate 104,264 of SNQJ01S0006667.1, forward strand.
TCCATGTGCAATTTATGTCAAAAACAAGTTTCCATCTCATACTCTTAAAAACAAGATTCCTTATGAAATGTGGCATGGTCACATTCCTTCGGCGAGACATCTTAGGGTCTTTGGTTCCATTTGCTATGCCTTGATTTCTAAGGAGAAAATAAGCAAGCTTGATGCAAGGAGTCAAAAGTGCATATTCTTGGGGTAATCAAATACCACTAAGGTGTATCGTCTTTATGACAAGACAAACAATAAGTTCATCCTTTCTAGAGATGTGATCTTCCTTGAATCCACCAAGAAAGAGAAAACTATTGAGAGGCAGCTTGATCATCTGGAAAAATTCATTCATGTAAAGATATATCATGAATTTGATGATGAAATTCCACATCTTGAAGGGGGGATCCCTATTTGGGTCAATCTCTGGAATATCCTTTTGTAGCACCATCTCCCCCACTTGAAGAAGTTCTTGCCACTTCATCAGAACCTGAAGTTCATTTGGATGATGTGATCGAGAATATTGAAAAGTTGGGGCTTGATGAGAACTCAACACCATCTCAATCAACCGAGCAACCTGGACCATCTCAGAAAGGTCCACCAAAATGGCTCACAAAAACACTTGAAAGTGTTCATCTTGATGAGGTCATAAAGACAGAAACCAGACTGTCCTCAAAACAAGATGGAGGTAATGTAGATAATTCAAACTCAAGTGATGCAGATGATAAAAATGTTTCATATGATTGTGAGTTGAATTTATCTACTAACTTTGAACCAAATTCCTTTAAAGAAGTTGCTTCTCATGATGAATGGAAAGAAGCCATGCAGAAGGAATATGATGCTCTCATCAAGAATGAGACATGGAAGTTGGTGGATCCTCCTTTTGGAACCAAACCAATCGACTGCAAGTGGGTATTCAAGAACAAGTACATATCAGATGGCTCACTTGAAAATCACAAAGCAAGGCTTGTGGCAAAAGGACTTGCACAAAAATAAGGTGTTGATTACGAGGAAACTTTTTCCCCCACAACAAAATGGGCTACCATCTGCACTCTATTTTCCATGGCAACACRTAATGGATGAAAAAATCATCAAACAGATGCGAAGACTTCTTTCTTGAATGGAGACTTGAAAGAGAATGTGTTCATGTCTCAACTAGAAGACTTTGTTGTGAAGGGACAAGAACATAAGGTGTGAAAGCTTATCAAATATTTATGTGGCTTGAAACAAGCACCACGAGCATGGTATGAAAATTGAACTGAGCATATGCTAAAGTTAAATTTCAAGCATTTCAATCTTGATGATGCAACTTTGTTTGTCAAGAAAGTTAGAAAAACTGTTATATATCTTGTAGTATATGTAGATGTTCTTTTAATAATAGGGAACATTGAGAACTACATTGCATGCATAAATATAGAATTGAAGAAAGACTTCGAGATGACAAGTTTGGGACAACTTCACTTCTATTTGGGCATTGAAGTCATTCAAAATGCAAAATACATATTTTTCTCCTAGAAGAAGTACATTGGAGAATTGTTGAAAAAGTTTGGCATGACTGAGTGCAATCATGTTTCTACTTCAATGGAATAGAATTTGAAACTCACATCAAAAGAAGGGAATGAATTTGAGGATGCAACCAAGTATAGAAAACTTGTGGGAAGTCTTATCTATCTTACTACCACTAGACCGAACATTTCATTTGTTGTTGGGATTCTTTCTAGGTTCATGCAAAAACCTTTTGAAGGACATTGGTTTGCTGCAAAAAGAGTTATGAAATACTTGAAATGAACTCAATATTTTGGACTCAGGTACTCTAAGGTGTATGACTTCAACTTGATTGAATATTTTGATTCAAACTTTGACAGAGATAAGGAAAATGGAGTATCAACTTCAGGCTATCTCATGAGTCTTGGATCAACAACTGTCTCTTGGAGATCACACAAATAATCAGTTCCAGTAGATTCCACAACATAGACAAAATATGTGGCGGATGCAGAAGCGACAAAGGAGATTGTGTGGCTCAGAAAAATACTTCAATATTTGTAGGAGAGACAAGTGAATTCTATTCCTCTTCTAGTTGAAAATACTTTTGCAATCAAGTTGGCGAAGAATCCCAAATTCCATGATCGAACCAAGCACATCAACACAAAGTATCACCTGATTTGATATCATGTAGAGGCCAAGACTATTCACTTAATACATTGTTCCACAAATGATAAAATTGCAGACATCTTCACCAAAGCACTTGGAAGATTTTTTTTTGAGAAGTTCATAATGATGCTTAGATTCACACACACCCCTTCAGATTAAGGGGGGGAATGTTGGGCACATAATCATTTGTGGTTGTGTTACTTGTAACTGTAATGTAAATATGAAGAGTCATAGGTGATAATATTGGTCACCCATTGGGGAAGACGAAGAGTCATTTACTTATGTATATATGCACCTATCATACTAATGCAAAGCACATTAGTGTGGAGTTATCTTTTCTGGAATCCCTAGCCTGACATATACAACAAAATATTATATAAATATTATGAAGAATATTACAACTAGCTATATGATATTAAGTCAATTGGATTTATCTCAGGTGGTTTGGAGGAATGATATCCTCCCTACTTAGGTTCAATTACCTCAAGTGATATGCTGATCTCCTAACAAGTATATTATTGTGATGTATTTGAGCATGGCTTCAAGCCTTGTTGTTGATTGGCCTTGTGCCCTGAAGATTCTAGGGTTTACCCTGGGTACCATCTTCAGAATGAGGAGAAATACTGAGGAGTTTTCCCCAGGCTTTATAACCTGGAAAAAAAAACCTAACTATATAAGAATATATGCTTTAAAAGTTTATAACTAGAGAAAATGACATAAAAATAAGATTTATAACACAACCCTATATAAATGGTAGAGAAAAATAGTCTCTAAAATTTTTGTTGCGTGGATTAAATTATAAATTTTTCATAATCGTCTTGAGTTTGTGAATATTATTCTAATTCTTTCTAGGACTAAATTATAAGTGTTTTTTGTCATCTTGAATAGGTGGATATTATTATAAAGAATGGTCTTTTTACATGAAAGAACAAAAGAGGGGAAGAATCTAAGTTAATAACTAAAAGGTTAAATCATCGTTTGATTAGTGTTTTGATCTTTGTAAATCTAAGTTATAGTTAAAAGGTTAGGTTACATAACCTTTTGATTAGTGTTTTGATCTTTGCAAATATAAGTTAATAGTTAAAAGATTAGATCACCTTTTGATTAGTGCTTTGATCTTTGCAAAATAATACTTTAGTTGAATATTTCACTTTGAAAGAAGTATGATCATATTATTTGTTGATTGTGCTTCACCTCCAACCTCAGTATAGATCTTTGAATAATTTATTCTATTTTTAGATGTTGTGGGTAAGTCACCTTGATTTGAAGGTTAATATTCATAAGAAATAAATTTCTACATATCCCGGAAATAAAAAATGCAAATGATGTAATAAAAAATAAAAAAGTTGAAATAAACACAACTAATCTCTTCCACTGCCCATTGGGATGATAAAACCCCACACTAAGTACTTGGGCTATTTTAAGGATAATGAAGCCACTCAAATTTGACAATGATTGTTGGGAATTTGAAAATGATGGTTGGGAATTAATCACTACGAAGATTAGGCTACTTAAGAAATTACTACTCTCAAAATATATCCTAAATAAGAAATGGGTTAGTGGTTGTATTACGATATAATTAGAAATACTAATGACACAAAAAGTCAAACATTTTTCCCCAAAAAACTTGTACAACAATAACCTTTTTCATGATACTATTTTGTAATTTTTGAGAAAGTGGGTTAATGAGGTGTTTGAACATTTGAACATTTCCTCCTATTTTGGTTTTTTTTGGGTTTACCCAAACCCCGTGATCAAACAAGATTGTCTTGCATGCTTGAATTAACCATGTGAAACAATCCCATGAAAAAATCAAGTTGGATGACCTTCTATAAGGAACCTTGCTAGAGAACCCCATGAACAAACTAGGTATAATTCCCTACTTCAATGAACCCTATGAGAGAACTCTTTGAAAAAACCAAGTTGGATGTGCTACATAAATGAACCATGTTATTAAAGCAGTTTGGGTATGATCCCTTAACGAACTAGATTAGATTCCATGCAAAGTTGCTGAACTATAAAAAAAAATGGTGATCAACTTGTATTGTAATCGACTTTGGTCGTTCAAATGTATGTATTTATTTGTTTTTTATTTTAGACTATTGATATTTGTGTTTTGGTTCCATCATTTTTTGAAGGTGGGTGAGATAAACAATTACTCAATAGACAAAGACACATGCTATTGTGGAAAAACATTACAGGTTTAAAAATGATTTTAGGGTTGATACTTCTATGAGAATTCTTTTCTAGTGGGATTGAAGGTACATGCGATAAATAATATCTTAATGGATAAAAAAATAGTTGTGGATAGATATATCTTAATGGATCCCTTAACGAACTAGATTAGATTCCATGCAAAGTTTTTGAACTATAAAAACAAATGGTGATAAACTTGTATTGTAATCAACTTTGGTCGTTCAAATGTATGTATTTATTCGAATTTTATTTTAGACTATTGATATGCGTGTTTTGGTTCCATCATTTTTTGAAAGTGGGTGAGATAAAAAATTACTCAATAGACAAAGACAAATGCTATTGGGGAAAAACATTACATGTTTAAAAATGATTTTAGGGTCGATTCTTCTATGAGAATTCTTTCCCAGTGAGATTGAAGGTACATGAGATAAATAATATCTTAATGGATAAATATATAGTTGTTGATGCTTCATCTAATGGTAATTATATTTAAAATTTGACTAAACATAGGCCTATACCTTATCAATTATGACGTCATTCTACAATGAAGTATGTTAGGGGCACTATCCCAAACTTTGATGCAATTTCTCTTATCAAAGAAGAAAATAGTTTAGAAGAGATTTTTATATACAAAGATATTGATAAGTCCCACATGGGTAACCCAAAATTGACATGCTTGGATCTTTGTGGTAATGATCCAATTATTTACACTATTAATACCAATGACACATGGATGCATAGTATGCATGATGTTTTGCATGTGGATTTGGTGTATGAAATGAAGGCTCAGAAAGATTCTATTACACCATCCTTCATTAAGTGAAATACAATCATAGTTATCTTCGAACGAGTCTTATGGATATCATGGACCATATCTATTGTTGTCATCAAGAGAGTGTTCTATATGGGATCATGGTTATATCTATCTCCCTTATTAATAAATAGTCATTTTCCCCAGATTGTTAAAAATAAATTCATTCAAATGGACATGATTTTGCTACATATCACAAATCCATTTCATTTTACCATAAAGGTGGGCATGTGTGTCTGCATTTATTATGAAAAATAATTGGGTATTGAAAATTTAGTATCTCATGGAAGTGTTGGAATTTTTAGTAGAGGTTTCCACTAATGGAACATACATTATGCTGGGTAAGAATATTTGAAATTCATGTGCATGTTTTTCTTCCTAGGAAAACCTCATGGGGAAACTCTCATTTACTTCATGTCATTTCGTGAATGGTACCTGATGTAAACCCATAAGTGTCAATTACGACACTTGGCCTAGTAGGGACATTGAATGAGGTACACAACAAAGATGACCGACAGAGGGGATTGATCCCAAGACCTCCTACATGAAGCTCAAAGAACTCAACCACCAGAGCTATCCATTGGGCTAAGTCATGTGGATGTTATTGGTAGAGGCCACCATATTCTAAAAGGTGTGAATTTGCATCCACATGAGGTGTTTTACACAAAAAAATGTTTATTAATACGAACTGAAATCATTAATGGTGAGTATAAGTGTGTATATTTTAATATATATATTTTCAGTTCCATTTCATATTATAAATTTTCTTTATACTAGGTAATGCTATCTTCATTTTTGTTGTAGGCATTATTGATGCCTTATTTATTTTGAGATCTATTAAAAGGCGGGACACAAGCATTAGAAAGGGAGAACAAATGTTTTTCCATTTTTTTGCTAGGAATGATGATAAACACACAAATTTCCAACTTCTTGCAACAACAGGTGATGATCAAGTTTTGATTGTTAGATTAGTTGCCTCTATAGAATATGTAACACACGATGGATTATCATCATATCTTGGAGTCTTGCAACCACATCAAGTACATTGCCACAATATTCATCTTGTTTCCTACAAAGTTTTGAATCACATAAGATCTCAAAGCATGATACATAATGAAGATTATGCGGAAATTTAATGTTCAAATGAAAGTTTAATGTTTACTTTTGAGCTTGTTGAAATGCATTATGTACCTCCTAGGATTATGAAGAAGAACAATTCACCAAAGTTCATCACAGAAGGCTATGAGGATATTAAGGAGGTTGTTTTCTATACATGGCCAACTTTTCCTCATAGATATCAACCAACCTCAGGTAAATGGTGAGTGGAACCAACATTTATATTTCACTATTTATATAATAACCTACATCGTAGTGTGCAACTATACTTTTCATGGGATTCACACCATTGGGATCCCATCCATTGTTGTTATGTATTACATACAAGGATTGGTGCACCCCATTTGGAGTTGTAAAAATTCTACCATTGATTAATATTTTTCTGTAATATCTATAGCGAATTATGTGTTTTAATTTTATGGATATTTTGTTTGTTACATTTAGTTATTTATATCATGATATATTAATGTTGTATTATCAATGGTTGTTTATACTTATCTGATTATTCTAGTTGTAAGCCATTTTCTTGCAATAACTTATGAAGAAGAGTTTCCTTGAGCATATACTTATCTACTTATCAAGCGCACACCAAACCAAGTCTTATTCCCTAGTACAGGGAGAGGAGGTCCAAATATAGGAGTGTTTGTTGTCTGTTTTCTTTCTAATAATAATGGGTGGACACAACCTATAAATTAATGAGACGATGCTTTTCTTTCACTAGTGAAATTAGGTTGGTAAGAATCAGTAATCTAGTTAGCTATGGATTGTCGGTGCAGATAAAATATCCACTTAGACCTTGATGTACTTTTGGATACATAGGCCGACTGCTGAGCCCACTCTGGCTCAGCCGCACCTTCTCGAACATGCCAATTCGGTTCAGGTGCGAGCTACCTAAGGAGCTACAGTTGGTTTCTATTTACATTTGAATTTAGGGACAATGAAATTTGAAAAACATTCACTAGTGCAAACAAGCACGTGGCTTTGTTGTTAAATTTTTTAAGTTTAAGAAAAAATGAATCTTAACATCTATTTTTTGTGACTTAAAGAAACTTTCCTTTCAATTTGTCACTACTTGAGATTCTACAAAATTCTATGAAATATTAAATTCCACAGACATAGATCGATGACAACAAAAGATACCACTAGTTTCACATATGATTTGGTTCTTTTTCTAATTAGGAACATTCCTTGAATCTTATTCCACCTTTGAAATGCATGCCTTGAACATTAAATGCATTGAAATGAAGGATTATGGATCAAGATTTGCATTCCTATTGTGACATATTGTCTTTGATGCTTAGCCGATGCTACCATGGCATATCAAATCCATTAATTGCTAAAAAAATGCAAATCTAGTACAAAAAAAAGTATTTATCTATGGTTTTGAAGGAGATATTTATTTCTAACATTATATCTCTGCATTTTTGAACGAGAATAATACTTCTCTATGGTTTTTACCTTTTTTTACAAGAATTATCTCTGCAGTTACTCTCACTGATGTGAACCATAATACTTCTCTATGGTTTTGAGCTCTCGGTCTTCTCTACGGTTTTCAAAATGTTGTATGCAGTTTTGAATAATTTTTAGTTATGGATTCCTCAACTCATTAAGCACTTGTTTGCGTGTTCATAAATTAATTCCGGCTTCTTCAACCAGCTGAGCACATGGACATGTGAAATCATGTGAGTCACTTTTAATTTAAAATATATTTATAATCTAGTAACGTGTGAAAATACTTTAATTTGGTAACATATTTATAATCTTAAAAATCGCAGAAATATTAAAGATTTATATATATATATATATATATATATATATAGCATATAGAGAGTATATATATATATATATATATTTAAGTTTAATAAGTAAAGTTGATTTGAGAGATAATAATTAATATCATTATTATCAATTAAAAAAATATTTTCCATTTTTAAAGTCAATCCAAAATAATAATTGTTACTTTTTTTCCTCTTCTTTTCAATATGAGCACTCCACCACCTATTCCAAAAACTCAGTCTATCAGGGGGAGCCCCCCCAAAATCACCCTAGATATCCTTTACAATTATATGGAATCATTAGAAAAAAGGAGAGAAGAGAGAGATGCCAAAATCCAAATAGAGTTAGAATCATTAGAAAAAAGGAGTGACAAGAGAGACATCAAACTCCAAATAGAGCTAGAGGCAATGCTTGATAAAAAAAAATAGACTCTTCAAAGATACCATTCAAACTCAAATAGAGGATAGATTCTTAGGGTTCAAGAGTGAATTGCAGACAATGAAGGATAAGATTCAAGAAATGGAAAAAACATAAACAATCAACCCAAGAAGGAGAGGTTGAAGAAAATCACAACTTGAGAGATAAGATTAAAGAGATAGAAGAAAAACTAACCAACAATTTGACCCTCAGTAATATGGAAAACAAATTGGATATCAAACCCATCAAAGAGGAAATTAATAAGCTAATTAAACTAGACCATGAGCATAATAAAAGAGCCTTGAACCTCATAATTTTTGGTATAAAATAACAACAAGAGGAGGATACACTAGCGATAGTAAAAGAGGAAATAAATAATAAATCACAAATTGATACAACTTACCTCATAGAAGAAAAGAGGCTGGGAAAAATAATTGATCACAAAGATAGGTTGATCCGTGTCAAAGTAAGTTGTAATGACCATAAATATAGCATACTCATGAAATATCCGAGCTTAAAAGGGTCAAGAATATTTATAAATGAAGACCTCATTCTCGAAGACCAAGCTGAATCAAGGAAGGAAGTTCAAAAGGTAAAAGAAGTCAGGAAGGAAGGAACATGGGAAATAATTAGAAATCGAAAATCTATTATTAGGGATAGAGACGAGAAGGATAATGATAAATAGGAATTTGGGACACTCGAGATCCTTTTTTGGAACTGTCGTGGCTTTCCATGGCTCAAAGGTCCTATGATAAGTTGGATCCCGAGTGATATTGATATTATTTGTCTAGTTGAAACTTGGGAGAATGAAGAGTATAAGGTCCCTAACATAGAAGCATATGTCTCGTGGTCAGCCTGGAACAAAAAGTCCCACCGTAGAGGGATAGGAGGCATAGCTTATTATATTAGAAAGAACATTTCTCCTCACATTCAACTTCATAAGATCAACCCTCTCAATTAGTACAATTGGATAGAAATTCCATACACCAATGCTAAGAAGATGCATATAGCAATTTGTTATTTTGCACCTATTAATTCTACTTTTGATAAGAAAAGCAATCTATATAGGAATTGTCCCTATAATAATTTAGAACAAGATATTTATAGTTTGAAAAATGAAGGTAATATCCTCTTAATATGAGACTTTAATGCTAGGACTGCAACTAAACAAGATACTCTTTTAAGCATTGATTTCAACCATAATCCTTTATGGCTAGATGAGGACCTTGTTTTATCTAATAGCTACAAAAGAAGCTCTGAACACCTAATTGAGAATTTGTTTGGTACTGAGTTGGTCAAGCTATGCAATTCTCAAGACCTAATAATTTGCAATGGAGTAATGAAGTGGCCAAACTCCAACCAGATGAATTGTATTCATGGGATATGTAGTAGTGTCATAGATTATGTGATACCTGATATCCACGTTTCCAACTAAATAACAACTTTTGACCTTTTAAATGACCATCAACCCGACTCTGATCATAAACCTTTAACCCTAACTCTAAACTTTGCCATGCACAAGAGTACCATTGAAGAGAATTTTGATAATCAAAGGCAATTGCGCTTTGACAAAAGTAAAGTTGACCTTTCATTACAGGATTTAAATAGTAAATTACACCTCCTAACTTATAAGGACAACATTCAAGAACTCTATCATAATTTTACAACTACCCTTTCCACTTCTATTAACAAGTTCTCTTTCGAGGTGTCCTGTAAAAAGAATAATAGAACGACCAACCCTTGGTATGATAAAGAATTTAAAATTTCTAGGAAATCCATTAGGGATGATTCTAATGAGTCCTTAAAAATCGATAAGATCACTACGTACAAATCCCTAATTAAAAGGAAAAAAAGGTACTATATCAATAAAAGGAAAGAGCAACTTTAACAACTATCTAAGATGGATCCTAAGAAGTTTTGGAGCCAAATTCTAAACTACAATACTAAAGAAAATAATATGATTTCCTTAAGAGACTGTAATTCTTACCTTAAAAGTATTTACGAGTTCCCTAATGCCATGGATACCATTCCTATTGTCCCTACAAAGGATGAAGTTTTTTCTTTAGATGACATAGATTTCAGGGTTAAGCGGCTTGCAAATGGTAAATCTAAGGACATTGAAGGCTACCCAGTTGAAATTTTTAAAATCGGAGGGCCTATCCTTATCCCTCACATACAAAAGCTCTTCAATTTAGCAGTCAAGCAGGGATTCCCTAAACCCTCGACGAAAAGCCTCATTGTTCCTATTTTTAAAAATGGGGATAAAAACATTCCCTCTAATTATAACACCATTATGATTAGCCCGATTTTAGCCAAGCTTTATGGAATTATTTTGGAAAAGAAGATTAGCCTTTGGATAGAAAGTCACAATAAAAGAGATAAAGGCCAAGCCATGTTTAGGAGATATCATTGAACTGTGGACCATCTTGTTACCTTTAGGATCATTGCAGAGGAGTTTTGCAACACTAAAACCAATATTTTTTGTTGTTCTGCTGACTTTAGAAAAGCTTTTGACATGGTTCCTAGGAAAATCCTTTGGAATAGGTTGGAAGAGATAAAAGTGCCTCTCGATTTGAGGGTTGTTGCAATAAGGGTGTATGAGAATGTTATTGCTAAGTTTAAAAACATCGAGGGATGGTCGAAAGAGATTAACTGCAATATTGGAGTCAAACAAGGTTGTCCCTTGTCCCCTACCCTTTTTGGCATATACATTCACAAGTTAGAAAATTGCTTGGAAAGAGCAGGTTGTGTTAGCCCTACTCTCACTAGTATAGTCATCAATCTTATTCTTTATGCCGTTGATATTGTTCTTATGGCAAGGAGTCCCCATGATCTTGAAAACCAACTAAGAATTCTCAAGGATTTTTGCTCCAATATGGGTATGACTGTTAATACTGATTAGACTTAGGTCATGATTATTAAATCCAATAATATCACTTATGATACCTTCGTATATGAAAACAACAACTTGGAGGAAGTGAATTCATACAAATATCTTGGAATTGATATTCACCAGAAGCTCAACTGGAATTATAGCATTGAGAAAAAGATTATTGGGGGATGTAAAGCTTATTATGGGCTTGAAAACAACTATAAATCAGTTGATCTTTGGATTTGGGATAAGAAGAAACTCCTCTTTGAGAATATTGTTACACCTATTATTATTTATGGATGTTTAGTATGGGGCTGTAGTATCTCTCGTGAATCCTAGAGAAAGATAGATCAAATACAAAATAATTTATAACCTATCATCTCAAAATTAAAGGAAATACACCCTATCCCATCCTCCTCTTAGAAACAATCCTCCCCCCCATTGAGAGCATGGCTATGACTAGATACCTAATGTATAAGAACAAGTTGAACATCGCGGAAGACAAGAAGCTTCCTAAAATTGCTTCAAAATCGAGTTGTAACCTCCACCGACTCAAGCGAGGATGACATAAAGATACCCGGTCTTGGATAAACTATTGGGGATTCATGGAAGACACCATTTTGTATAAGGAGAAAATGTGGTGTGATAAAGAGTTAGAGAAAAAAATAAAATTAAGGTATTATAAGGATGTAATCAATCCTAATCTAGAAGATCAAAATTATCTATCTGTTTTGACCAATGTAAAGGAAAAAACAACATTTCTAAGATAAGAACAAATTCTCACGAGCTCCATAGTGAAACTAGTCGTTGTTCAATTCCTAAAACACCATGGGATGAAAGAGTGTGTCACCTTTGTGACACTAAGATGGTTGAATATGAAAAACACTTTCTCTTAGATTGTCCAACCTATACCCAGATTATATCTCATTTTCAAAATATTTGTCACTCTACCAACCTTCCTAACCTCTTAACTCAACAAAACTATGGTGATCTTGGAAAGTTTCTCTTAATGCTTTTCGAGCACAGAAACAAAATTCAAAAGAATCACAAGTAATCACTTACCCTCTTAAGGTCCTATAGACCAATTCGGTCTTAGTGGACGTTAAACATCATCATTTCCAAACAAGATGATAGTCTTGTGTAAAATGCACACCAAGACATAATAATTGCATGCAAGTGAGATACAAGAATTTATTTTTGTAGGATTTTAATTGTACATCACATTGCATTTCCAAATTTCTCAAAACTTCTCTATTCTAAAGGATAAGGTTTGCCAAATTGGTACTTTCAATGATTTTTCATGTTTTTTATTGCCTTAGAAAAATGCACATAATTGTCACTAAAATTCACACCCTGCCTTGCACAAACACTCAAATAAGGACCTAAAACTTCTTGAGTGTTCTTCATGACCTTATTGATCTTCCTAATGTTTTATACCTTCATTGTGAACCTTAAAAACCTCTAGTTACAAAGTATATCAAAACTAGCTTCTTGTATAGGGATTGCAAATTACGCTGATATGGCTTAGAACAATCCATGCCAAGTACTAGATATGCATGATTGATGAAACAAAATTTTACTAGGTAAGAATGTTTCACATGGATAACAATACCTCATATCCACTTTTTCTCAATAAAGTCTCCAATTCCCCAAATGGGATTTTCCAAAGTGTCTTGTTGGTTGTTTTTGAGATATTAGAACAATTTTGGCAAGTGCATGTTGGCCCAATAAAATTGCATGCATGATGAAATACAAACATACAATACACTATTATCTCACACGATGAACAATCTACCATATATATATATTCCAATTAAATTTTCAAATGTATGCATTAGATCCGCCAAAATGCCTATTTAGTTGTCAACATTAGAGAAATGCATGCCAAGGCCTAGATATTAACTCCCTTGATGATATATAACACTTGGAAATGATGATTCATGATGTACCACACATTCATATTAGCCTAGAGTTTATCCAATTTCCTAAAAATATCTATTGTTTGAAAAAATTAAGACAACTCTTACTGCATGCTAAGGTGCCAAATTAAGCACGAATAATGATGTAGGAGAAACCCTTGCCTAGTTATCTATCCCACATGCACAAATAAATATATTATAGTTTAATAAGAATTCAATAACCTTTAGAAAGTTTATTTGGCCTTAGCAGTGCATTCTTTGTCAAATTTGGCTTGCATTTACCATGTTTTCTAGAAGTAAAGCTTATCTTTAATTTTGCAAATCTTTTAGGATTTGTTCACGAAGCATAACCATATGGTAAGATGTGTTATCTCACGAGGAACCCATAGAAATTTCAGATCAAAATTTGAATCCCTATAGAGACCTTGATATGCATTTTAGTGACAACAAATTGCATTTCTTAAATGGTGCAAAATTAGTGAAAAACTTGTCTTGGCAAGATTATATCTCGAAGATGGAGATAGTTTTGGAAAATTTGGCATCTTGGTATTGTTATGATTTTTATTTACTTCAACATATCATAGGTTTACCTTAGGAATGCATTTTGATAGTGTGAGTGTGAATTTTCTTGAGACACTTAGGCTTGAATTGTACTTTGTTAAAAATGTAGTTTTATTGTATTTTGTATAGTATAGAATTTTTGGGATGGGATTAAAATTTTGGAAACGTAGATAGATCATGGAGGTTAAAATACACAACACAAGAACATAGTCCTAGTTATGCATATTTATAATTGAATTGTTCTAGTTCCAATCCATACACATTATCCATGCTAGTAGGTATGTCTCAATTTCCATTATCATTAACAATAGAAGATACAACAAGTTTTACATCTGATTTAATCCCTTCTCTATGTAGGAATGTTCCTTGAATCTTATTCCACCTTCAAAATGCATGCTTTGAACATTAAATGCACTGAAATGAAGGGTTATGGAATAATATTTGCAATCTTGTCATGACACATCACCTTTGATGCTTGGTTGGCACTCCCATGACTTATAAATTCCATTAATTGCGTAAAGATGAAAATCTAGTAGAAAAATAAAGTATTTCTAGCAAGTTGACAAGCCTTTGTAAAATGCACACCGAGACATCATAATTGCAAGTAATTCAAATATGAAAGTTTATTTCTCTAGTCTCTCACTTTTTTAATTCTAATATATTTCCATATTTCTCAAAATTATCCCCTTCTAAAAGATAAAGGTTTGACAAAATGGTACTTTCAATGGTTTTGCCAATTTTTTCACTGCCTTATAAAAATGCACATAATTTTCACTAAAAATGCACAATTGGTTCTTCATGACCTAACCAACTTTTCCATGGTGTTATACCTTTAATTTGAACATTAAAAACCTACTTTTACAAAATATTTGTGTTCTTGAATGAAGATTGCAAATCAAACTGATATGACCTAGAAAAATGCGTGCCAAGTATTGAGTATGTACAATTGATGGAAAAAAGGTACTAGGAAAGCATGTTTCACATGGAGAACAACACTCAATATCCACTTGTCTGGATAAAGTCTCCAATGATCCAATTCTCCAAAATGGATATGTGAAAGTTCCTACGTTTGTTTTTACATTTTTCAAGCAATTCCATAAATGCATGCCAAGGCTATTCCTATTTAGTTGTTTTTATCATTTTAAGTCAACTTTGGATAAATGCACACTAAGTCCTAGATATGCACTCCCTTAATGATCTAACACCTAGAAATGATGACTAATGATATGCCATGGCTTTCTAATAGCTTGGATTGCAACTCTTGGTGCATACTAAGGAACCAAATTCTATATGAATGATGATGCAATAGCATCCATGGTACAAACAAATATCCTTCATGCATATATAGGTATACTATAGTTTAAGAAGGATCCTAAAACATTTAGAAAATTTATCTTCTCTAAGAAGTGCTTTTTTTGTTAATTCTAACTTACATTTACCATATTTTTTGAGTAGTCAAGTTTACTTGTGAATTTGCACACCATTTAGGATTGGGTCATGATATTTGAAGATGTGTTATCTGACGATGAAGCCATATAATATTTCAGATCATCATTTAAGTCCCTATACAAACCTAGACATGCATTTTAGTGACAATTGTTTGCATTTCTCTAAGAGTGCAAAATCAATGAAAAACCCATCTTGTTAGGATTATATCTTGAACATGGAGAGAGTTTTGGAAAATATGGCATCCTAGTATTATTAGGAATCTTAGTTGTTTCATCATATCATATTTTTTTTACCTCAGAAATGCAGTTTGATAGGGACAACAAACATTTTCTTGAGGCATTCAAGCTTGATTTTTACTATGTGTTAAAAAATGTTGTTTGCATGTATTTTTATACGGCATAAAGTTTTTGTCATGGGATTGAAATTATGAAAATGTAGAAAGTTTGAGGAGGTTAAAATACACGCTAATCAACTTGAAAATAAAATTTTGGAGCTTTAATGAGGCACATATATTTCAGTTAACTCATGGTTTTGTTTTTTTAGCATATTTATCATGGGCATCTAAATATTCACTTGGAAAAACAACCACATGGTTTTTGTTACAAAGTTGGATAATTAAACTATTTGGTTTTGGATTTCATTTGGCATGCCTTTAGATAGGCCTAGTGTGCATTTCTTTTAGCTTAGTAATGATGGTACAACATTGTTTTAATGCTTCAATTTGGATTTTTAAGAAGCATCTAGAATTTTTAGATAAATCATCAATGGATCATAACACTATACCGTTATTTACCTTTATGTTTTTTTTTTCATGCATTAGTATCTCCAAAAAACCATAACTATGTAATGCAATGATCCACATTGTAGCATTGTTAAAATTTCATCTAGTGCAAAATGTCAATTTCATGTTTTAGGCTTCATAGTTCCATTAAAATGCACACCTTATATAAATTATGCAGTCATGAAGGGTCTAAAAATGAGGAAACTCTTGGTACATGCTAAGGTGCCAAATTATACATGTCAAATGATCTCATTAACCTTGAATGGTTCATCAAGACAACCTATGTTCACAATTTTTCATGTTTAAGCACCAATTTTCAATTCCCCTTTTTTATGGTTGAATGCAATTATTTCCCCCCAAAAATCCTTGAAGTTTTGAAGTGCCATTTTAGGTGTTAACATTGTGAATATTCAAGGATCACAAACTTGGTAAAAGGAGGTATTTCTACATGAAATGGGTCATTCAATTGTTTTGTATTTGTAACTTCACCCCAAGAGCTCATAGGGACACCCTATGTTCTTAGCTTCATCCCAAGAGTACAATTCAGGTGACATGGTACTCTCCAACTAACCAAGGCCCAATGGAACCCAACACAAATGGAAATGGAATCCATCACAAATGGAAATGTAAACCATCACAAATGTGTTATTGAGTGTTATATTATAATGCTTAAAATGAGTGAGTGTTAAGACTATATTACTTTATAAAAGTTAGTGTGTCTTATGTGGTTGAGGGATCTATAATACTTTATAAAAGTTACTCAATTTTATGACTGAGGGTATGCTTTATTACAAATTGAGCCAATATCCCTAAACCCTTGCACATATTTGAGCATGCATACTCTATATCTTTTCTGCGTGAATCAAGATAAAATTGGTAATTGTAGTCAACTATCTTACCAAACCCAATTATAGATGATGCTTAACTTATTGACCAAGTTTGAAGTTTACAATAGAGACAACCATAACATCGGATTTAGGAGTGAAAATATCGAAGGAATTCAAAGAGCATGTGGATGAATAAAGAGGCATCAAGGAATGGGCAATGGGTATGCTAAACATCTTACAAAAAGAAAAAGTCTATGATTTCATATTCAGAGAATTTAATTTTAATACTAAGAGATAAATGAAACAACTTTCAAATTTGATGTTGGAGCCATGAAATTGTTTTTGTTTCAGAAGAGGGTTTCTTTGGACGTTAATTTGATGTCGAAAGCCACTCAAATTTGATGAAGAGCAAGAGTAATATTGAAAAATTGAAAGACCACAAAGGTG
The DNA here is from genome assembly GCA_010110895.2 of Picea sitchensis. Taxonomy (NCBI): domain Eukaryota; kingdom Viridiplantae; phylum Streptophyta; class Pinopsida; order Pinales; family Pinaceae; genus Picea; species Picea sitchensis. The sequence goes on from SNQJ01S0006667.1 coordinate 121,569, forward strand.
GAAAGGAAGAAGACGACCACTAAAATTTGTGGCATGCAAATAGATGTTCCTAGGAATGGGTTTAAAGTGGCAGATGTATGTCTAGGAATTTTTAAATATTTGATCATAATAGTCCCAAGAACAATTATGAATCACGACAAGATTGATATTTCTGGTGATTGTGTGAGATTAGTGATTCAATAATTGAAAGAAAGGGCATTGAAATTCCTCATCTCATGGTGTGGAAATTGCATCTTTATTTGAAAGATAATCATATGAATAGGGTCAAATTTATTTTTCTAAGAACTTTGCGAAAATTGTCAATTTATATTGACCCCGAGTTGCACAACCAGAAACTGTAGATGATATTGGTGTTAGAATGTGCTTATGAATGCCTAGAGGTCTTTTTTAAAGTTATTCTTCAATAACTCATTATCTTGTAAAACGGGTTTATCACACATGCATCATGGGATTTGTTTTCCTTTCTCTCTCTCATACATAAAGGAGGTGAAGGAGGTCATATTGATATATTATAGTGAATGTATGTGCTCTAAGGCACTTGTGGAGGGATGCTCTTGTAAGATTGGAGTTTTTCCGAGGAATAGAAGACCAAGCCTTTCGTGTATGTTTCCCCACATTGGGGTTTCACCACATAAATACTTGTCACACTCTTTTGTATCTCTTGGTTCTTGCTCTCTTTTATTTACTGTCTATTGATTCATGCATAAGAGTTTAAACCAGTTGGATTCCATTACGTGTTTATGCATATTTCTCGGATCTAACAATTAGGATGCCTTCACTTCATATTAGGTGCGATTTCCTATTTTAAAGACTTACATTAGGAAAATGAAGGGAAAGGAAACTGAACATAAAGAAAATAGAGGGGTATAAATTAGAACATAGAAAATGTTCAAGAGAAACCTATTAAGGATTGGCATAACCAAGTGGAAACTTAATCTAAACAACATAGCCAAGGTGAAGTAGACACACCATTTATAGATGAGGAAGCATTTGGAGGCTATATTTTTATATATGGACATGTAGAATTATCACCTCAGATGATGTTTTAGTTTCTAAATTTTTAAAATATTTACGAAGGTTCAATTATCAAATGCAACTATGGGGAAGGGATGGATTTTGATCATCACACTCTTCTAGAAAGGCACAAATAATATATTCACAATGTTGATAATAATCATAGGAATGAGAAAAAGTCCATGATGTCAATCTTAATTGTTAGATCCTAGTTCCATGTTTGGATTATTTGATTAGATGCATTGTTACAAAAAACCAACATGAGTGGATGAGGCTTCAACTACTAAAATTTTGAAGAAAATGTGCACAACTAAGGATAAGATAATTGCTTTAAGTTTATAACAAATTTCAAATTTAAAAGCTATTATTGATAAGCTAAATCTAGAAATGATTAAATTTTGTGATGAGAGGAAGAAGAATGTTGAAGATGCTTGTAAATGCCATGTTGTCTTACTTGCGGGTAACAAACAACAAATTACTTATCTTGAAAACTCATTTACTGATAACATAAAGAAGGTTAGTAATTCAAAAACATAATTAGAAAAAAGTTATAGAGTCCTAGAGTCCTTAACAATCCTCCATTGTAATATATATCTATTACTATCCTAAAACTTTAAAGGCAAGTGAAAGATAAAAAATATGTAAATGCCAAATTAAAGATGTGTTTCAATAGCGATTATGGCTAAAAAAGAAATGAAAAAAGAATGAGGTCAATGTCATCAAAAGGTTAAAGAAATGAGTGATAGAGTTAATGAGCTAGATAACAACCTTTCATTGCAAGCCAATTTAAAACTTGAGAGGAAAGTGAAAGAGGAAGAAGATCAAATCGAAACATTAAAGGATGAGTTAGAACAAAGATTAGCCATTAAAAAATCAATGCAAAAGAATGAAAAACACACATGAAAAAGGTTAATGAAATGAGTGATAGAGTTAAGGAACTAGAGAACAACAATGCATTGTAAGTTGATGTGCTGAAAGAGAGGTATTATGAAATTATCATGTTAATACAACATATTTTGGAGATAGAAGAAATAACTTCCAAAACATAGAGGGGATTCCACAGTGCAACATATTAGATACAGGTCATAGATTAATGACTTACTCTACGCAATTAATCCCGAAAATGATATCTAACTTCTAAAACGTTAAGAGATAATACTAACTGCTTAAATTCTCAAGAGAAAGAGTTTAAAAATGTTATTGCAACAATGTCATTCATGTAAGATATTTCACACCCGACACCAAAATTTTTAGCATTATAGGAGAAGCAAGCGAAGAAATATGCTAGGATTAGCGAGCTGAATAAAAAAGTCTTAGAGAACCATGAAGCATAACATTTATGCTATGATATGGATATCACAAACCTCCAATCCAAAGTTGATGATTTAGAGTGAAGATGATAGCATGAGAAGTCCTAATTTTTTACAAAAGAAAGTGCCTTTCCTCATCAACAAAAAAAATCGACAGAATAAGAGATGAATAACAAAATAATTATCTCGACCAAGAAATTAAATGGAACAAAACATAATGTGAGACTTAAGAGTCAATATATGTAGGAAAAAGTGAGAGAGTGCAAGTGAATTTCTTTCAGACATTGATAGGTCATAGACAATGTTCCATTTCCCATCCTAAGCATATTATAATTCCGCAGAAAATAGAAGCTACAAATAAAGTCAAAAGAGTATCCACTCACTTTTCTTCTTCTGAAGAGGAGTCATTGCATAAGTTGTAGGTAGTTTTATTGTGTTTATTCTTCATTCCGTTCATTTACATGATATTATATGTACTTGATAGAGACTTTGAATTTGTCTCATGACAAATCTTGTGTGGTTTCAAGGGTTCACTTTGAGAGAGCAACCCAAATTCAACAATGAACCTCCTCCAATACTAGTAGGTTTCATGTTAATATTTCTTCCATAGGGATTTTGGAAAACAATAGTATGTGATGATATCCTGAAAGATGTTAATTTCCATAGAAATATGAATTTGGTGTTATGTGAATACCATTGTCATGTTAATAATGTTATGGGAGGATGTCAAACACTTCCCCTGCAACTGGGGTTTACCCTAGCCGCCACTAAGAACTCTAGTTGTCATTGATTTGGTTCATAGTTATAGTTCTTCATCAATCCTGTGTGTAGATTAGAATATGTGTGAGCCCTTTCCATATGCCTTTTCCTAATTTTCTTTGGAGGTGTTCTAGCTAGGTGAGAGGGGTTTCCTCAAACTACAGTCTCTTTTTGTAGTTTACAGGTCTAGTTGGAAGCCTGTGCATGTAACTTTGCAAATGCATTGACTTATTGCCATTGTTTTGGTCTATAGGTTGCCAATATCACCCTTTTTGTATATTTTGATTCGGAGGCCAACCATTCTACCCTTCTTGTGAGTGGGAGCCTTGCAATTTATTCTTTGTGGAGGAGGTTTTCTAGGCAGAATAATGGGTGAGAAAATTTGTCCAAAGCTAGAAGATTTCAAAAATTTGGTTCATTATTTAAAGCCAAACAATGGGAAATAACCTTTTTCTAGGGTCAAATTACGGGATAAGGCATCAATGTGGTGTTCACATCATGCAATGCATGGTTATACTATTACTTTTATAAGCATTGATGAGTGTCAATAATTAATACAATGAGCCAAGGAAACCTCTAAATAGCATTCAACAAATATCTATTAACTAATGATCCAATCAAAATAATACTATGGATCAAGAGAGATTTGAACTTAAGACTATATTATTGTTTTATTTTCTTATCAATACTAATTTGAATTCAACTATATATCCTTAAATATTATCAATAACATTTAGATATTTAGAATTCAACTCTAGACTTAAGTTGCAAAATTTGAAGTTAGTTCAATCCATAAGAGGGCCTTTAAATTTGAGGTGATCCCTTTCATAATATATATATGTAATAGTACAAAACTTCTCCATTGCATCCTATATACCTCACCATCAACCTATGATTACTCTTCATCTACATATTTGATTACTCGAATGAGATTTAATGACCTACATTTCATACCATAGCCTTTCATATTGTTCAGTGGTCTTATTGGGTTTATGTGTGCATATATCTCTAATTATGGATCGTGGCGAGTCACCTAGCTCCACTAGCAGTGGCAACAATACTAATATATGCCCTTTGGATGTGTCTACTACACAGAGTGCACTAATGCATAATAATTAATTTTAAATTTGTTCAAATATGTTTTGGTTGAACATATGAGAATTATATGGCTTTGGTTAAACATATGTGCACAACATTACATCAAATATATTGTTTTTTCTTACAAATGTTAAATTCAAATGATGTTCATCATTCTAAAGGTGCACACACTTCTCATTTACACCTTTTACAATAATAACTATATCCCACCCCACCCACAACCCCACATCAATAAAGAATATGCATAGGTACATTTAACTATCTTCATTTAAATATATATATTCATGTGTGCAAAATTGTATCTTTAATGTATATATGAAACATGTTTGTATGCTATATTTAATTTTATTTAGTTGATATTGAACTTGATTAATTTTGTGTGCATGCATTTAGTGTCATATTCATCCACTACCTGTAGCATAGCAACCCCACTAAGTGATTGGCATGGTTTAGATAAAATGAACCCTAAAACTTATTTTTGTGATGTAAACAATTTATGTTTTTTCATACATGTGGCATTGACAATATATAATTTTGTATAGGGGATAGTACATTAATTCCTCCTATACATGAGAATGTGTCTAGTCAGATTGGTACTAGAGATGAGGCTAGTTAATGACATGTAATTTGATTAAGCATGTTTATTGGTTGCATATGTATGCCAAATACATGTAAATTAAATCTAAATTTAAACATTGAATATATGTTAACACATGTTTTTATTTAAAATTTTATAGGTTTGGTCTCCACCCTCCTACTCCACCTCGTGTAAGGTAGAGAGGTTGTAGGGTGTAGTAGTTTACTCACAATGTAGCCTACATTCCTTTATACCATCATAGAAGAGATATTCCCAAAGAGATTCCTTGGGAATACAAAAATAATATGCTTATTAATGATAAGATGAGGGAGTATTTCAGTCGACTGCGGGTTGAGTTGGAAAAATTTGATGTCATTAGACTGAATCATTAGAGTTTGTAGATTGTTTTACACAATATAGACTCGTTGATTGAGACATATTACCAGGATGGGCCAATTGTCCACGCCACTAGATATAGGGTACAAAAATATTTATACAATGTTGTTTTAACATTTACACATCAATAGAAAAAAATCATCCCATTTTAATTTATTTTAGCTTTGATGTCATTTCTTAAACATCATTTCCGCGATGCTCCCAATAAAAAACATCGATATATCTACATTTATGAAATTTGATATGTTGATAGGTGTTTTATAACCATATCTTCCCAAAATTTCAATTTAATGACATTCCTAAAGGTCATTAAACGAACGGGAATCTACCACTTCATGTTGATTGGACACGGGAAAATCAACATTAAGATAAATTAAACAACATATGTATGTTGATTTATCGATGTGATTGTAATTAAAATGATGTATGGATGTTGATATATCAATGTTAATGGGTTCATTTTACTATGTAATACCCATCCCAATTCTTCAATTATGACCTTTGGAAATCACTACAAGCAATGTGGACGAGTGTTGCATGTGGTATTGAATTAAAGCCTGACAATCATGATGATTCATAGTCATAGTAGCTTAACAATGTTGATGAATCATCACCATAACCATATTTCTTTCCCTATGCATTTTGTTACGCAATCCCCATCTCATAGTTCTAGGTTTTGTCCTTTGTATTCCCATACTGACACTTTCTTGCGATTGTGAGTTCAATATGGGCTATGATGATGATTCATGGTTGTATTAGCTTGAAAACATTGATGATACAACACTATTCTAGAGTGCTATTATGGGAATACAAAGGGGAAAACACTGTGAGATGATTGAATAGAAAAATGCACAGGGAAATTGTTGGAAATATTGTTGTCATTGATGTAAAAGAAAGGGGGAGCCTACAAGATGTCAAAGATAAATATTACAAGCCTACAAATGTCCAAGATAAATATTGCAAGATGGAGACTGTTGAAAGTATTGTTTTTGGTCAGTTTGGATACCTTATCTTTGAAGTAATTTTTACTCGACATAACTAACTCAAATGGGAGAACAAGTTACATGGTTGGAAATATTATTCCAATACCTTTCCAACGGTATATGGAAGTCCCTCTAACTCCCTAGGAATGAGAAGATATGAATTTTTCCGTTCGACAACCTAGCAAAAAAATTGAGGTCAGCTTAGCCAGTATTTTGGGGAAAGAATTGTTAGAAATAAAGAGATGTGCTCATTTTTCCATAGAAAATATATAAATATTGTCACCCAACCATAGGCACAAAGGCCACCCCCGAGCACCTTAACCTTGACATACAAAATAATTCTGGAAGCAAATCAATAGCCAACCAAGGTAGCACACCTTTCTCCAAGGCTAGCGCACCAAGCAAGAATAACCAAAGACCAAGCAGAAATTTGAAACCATAACCAAGAGAAAGTCCAACCAAAATCTAGAATCCCAGTTGCAGCAACTCTAGCTGCATTCCCTCTCCAAACTTGCACACCACTAGTCTTATGCAGTTGTGAGAGTGAGTGTGAAAAATGAGCTCTAGCGCCCTCTATTTATACTGTTCTATCTCACTTGACTGGGCTAATTTCTCTTTTTGGAGGCTAATAAATCAATATTAAATATTCTCTTGAAATGAATTTCTTCTAGGGTTATTATCCAACATCTTAGAGTTTCTCTTACTTCTCAGAATATTCTAGTCTTGTCAAAGGTTACACATGGAGGTTTATACCTTCCGTAACTACCATAATATCAACACTCCCTCCTAGATAGGGATGTATTAAAGGTAATGATCTTGAGCACAAATATACCATTCAACCAATATCATCATCATAGCCACACAAGCTATCTCATGATCACGTAGATAAACTCACGAGCAACATAATCACTATCAGTATCATCTGATAGCATCAACTGCATCATCTCTCGAAGCCATACTCCATCTGAGTAATTAGGCATGATGCATAATAAGTCACTCACTCCATAGAGTGATACAAGAACCATTCTTCTAATACAAACATATATCCTATAAGAATAACTATTCCAACAGATGCTGGAATCCACACCATGGCTACAGGGAATATTCTTCTAATTCGGACATACGTCCTAGAAAAATGACTGTCCTGGACCATTTTCCCTCTAGCCACTATTGTGAACTCATGGAAAATGTATGTTCTGTACCAATCTCTCCACTCTGGTCACTACTATGAACTCAAGGAGATGGACCATTATTCTAATCCCAACATATGTCCTAGAAGAATAACTGTCCATGGTACATCAACAATATGCCAACCTGGACCATTATCCACAGGGAGAATGTTTGTCCACCAGTAAAATTTCAACCTGGACCATTCTCCACATGAAGGATGTCTGTCCACTAGCAATCTGTCCTTCCTAGACCATTCTCTGTCTGGAGAATGTCTATCCATCAACACACTGAATATCTATCTAGCTGGAAATCATCTCCAACACTAACGATAGTCTCCATGGAAATCAAAACAATGCCATCCAATAGAACACAACTGTGTCTATCCATAGTAGTACACAACTACTACCCAATGGTATAAAACCACTCCTAGTAGCACACGACTACTAACTAGTGACACACAATCACTACCAATGGATCAAATCCATCACAATAGCATACAACTACTCTCTAGATACATACAGTCTCCACAACAATCATATCATATGATATCAAAAATATCATGATACAAACTGAGTCAACTGAGCCATTCTTCCACTCGCATCTGTGAGATTTGGAAGAACATCTACCCTTAGAAAGTAAAACATCAACCATGGGTTATTTGGACTGCTCTTCCCAAGCATAGAAGAATAACCGTCCCTGATTTCTGATCCTGGACCATTCCTCGACACTAATCATAATGAAACCTGGAGAGAATGAGTCTTCCCTAGGGAATGCTTGTCCCTGATTGCCGAACCTGGACCATTCGCCTAACTGGTCCATTCCTTTGACACTAATCATAGTGAAACCTGGAGAGAACGAGTCTGCCATAGGGAATGTGTTTCTTTGATTGATGAACCTGGAACATTCACCTAATTTGGCCATTCCTTCAGCACTAATCACAATGAAACCTGGAGAGAATGAGTCTTCCCTAGGGAATGACTGTTCAGACCATTTCCTATGGAAATGAATGTCCTGCACCAACCTCCAAAACAAACCATTCTTTGAAACTGCTCACAACTGTGAACTTCAAAAGAATGACTGCTTGGCGAGGTGGACCATTATACTTGACCACTACTCAGAGTGAATGCCAAGAAGAATGACTGTACTAGACCATTCCCCCACACTAGCCACAAGGGGAATAATTGTTTATGGTACATAAAAAATCTATCGAATCATTTTCATTACGAAAATGACTGTCCGATCTGGACCATTTTCCGAACTGGAAAATGACTATTCGTCAGAAATCTCGAACCACTTTCTGGACCGGAAAGGAACTTCCCAACCTGGACCATTTTTCAAACTGGAAAATGTCTATCCATAAATCAATAACATATCAGTGCTCCCTCCCATCCCGGGAGTAATCACTTCCTTTTTCAATAAGGAAGTCGCCTCCATGAGCCCTAGATTGTCCCTTAAGTACACAAACTTTTCATCTTGTACAGAGGATTTACCAACATATTTGCTATCTGCTCATCTGTGGAGATATACTAGAGAGCCACTTCTCCCCTCTGGAATTTATCATGTAGAAAATAATGTTTGATATCAATGTGCTTCAACCTGTCATGGAACACCGGGTTCTTTGAAAGCTTCACACATCTCTGATCATCACAATATATCACCATCGAATTCAACACCTGATCAGACAGTCCATAAACCAACTTACATAGCCACACTACTTCCATACAAGCATCACAAGTTGCATTATACTCTGCTTCTGTAGTGCTGAGTGCAACAAAATTCTGTTTCCTGCTAGCCCATGACATCGTGGCAAAGCTCAAATTGAAACATATCCAAGTAGCACTTCTTCTGTCATGTGCACTCCCTGGCCAATCTGAATCGATAAATCCATGCAGCTGTATATCACAACTTAAACATCCCATAAAACAAATATCCAACTAAGTATTCTCCAAATACATTAACGAGCCTATCAATTGTCGATACATATACAGGTCTACTGGATTAGAGTCTCTCAACTTCTTCAAATATGTCATCATGGGAGTTTGCCACGAATTTGCAATCCATAATCCCAGACTTATGAAGAACCATTTCAATATACTTCCTCTGTCATAGGAAGTTTTCACCACACTTCTATTGTACATGAGAGGCTCTGCACCAAGTTTGCTTGAATCCATACAAGGTCTTCTTTCATCTGTATACAAGGGTCTCTTTATGGTATACCTCAAAACCTTGAGGTTGCTCTACATATGCTTCTTCTTCAATTACTCTGTTGAGAAGAACATTATTTACATTCATCTGATGTAAACTCCAACCCATAGATACTGTAGGAGATATAATGGCTCAGGTAGAGGTATATCTGGTTACTAGAACAAGCTGTCATCGTAGTCTTCTCCCTCCTACTCGGAGAACCCTCTAGCCTCGAGTCTCGCATTGTATCTAACAATGCTTATGCATTTTTCACAATTTATCATATACATTGTTCTTCATCACAACTTCCTTCCATTCCTTTTGCTTGACTGCTTCTAGTGGGTTCAAATTGGTTCAATTGGTTGTTCTGACTTTTCTTTCTTTCTTGGAATCTTCATGTTCTTCCTCATGTTTTTCTTCAATGTTGGAGTCCATGGAATATTCTATAGATTACATGACCTTCTTTCCTAAAGGCGCCAACCTTCTGCCACATGAACATAAATGTAGATGGACAACCGAGGATATTCAAGGCTTCTTTTTGAAGAGGACTTCTTCTAGAGTCAAACTGAACATGTGCTGCTTATCATGGCTGCTACTTCCAATGAAGAACATGGATGGATACTTCATAATCTTTACAGATTCTTCTTTAATGGATCATATCGTTGGGGATTAGCTCCCTCCTAATCCCGAATTTATGCCTGAATGAGCAATATGCATGCTCTTCTTTTGGAATTTTGTGATCAACTCCCTCCATCTAAGAGATTCCATGCTTTTGTCTGCTGCATCTCTCTTTTCTTTCTGCAAAGTGTCACAAGCCTGTTCTGGTTTAATTTTGATTTCTGACTTCCTTCGAGTCTGACTCCTTTGAATATTTTTAAGTTTGTTTCTATCCGTTCTGATAGCTATCCATCTGGTAGTTGTGTCATCCTTATAAACTTCTTCTATAACAACTTCCGCAAGGATTGTTCATCAAACATATTTCACAAGGGTACCTGCCCGGAACAAGAACAACAAGAGAAAACAAGAAATATCTATCTAGAGGAGATCTTAGTTCAACTTGCGAATAAGTACAATAAACATCTATATCAATAGTATTCATATGCATTCAAGTATTCATTGCACCTAGCAATAATAGAATCTTTCAAAGTCTGCTTTCACAATTTGTAATGTAACAACTATCACCCTTGATATACATAAATTTGAAGCTTAACAATTTAATGAAACATGGAACCTGAAGCCTCAACTTCTATGGAGGGTGTGCTTGTTCCTCTGAATGCACTGAATCCAAGATTACAACTTGGACAAGGTGTCTAATACTTCTCCTACAAACACACTCACGTTTTGCCAGATGATATAACTTGGATAACATATACAAATGCATACCTTTGAAGTCTTGTAGCATCATCCAACATGTCTTCCAACCTGAAACTAGATACCATCTTGACAAGAAGAGATTAGAAACTCAGTCACAAGATTCAATGATTAGAACAAGCTAGTAACTCTAAAATTTCAACTTTGACTACAAAATCAATTTGACAAGAAGTTAACCTTTGACTTTGAATTTGACTAGTCAAACTTTGAATTTGACAATGACCAAAGATTCAAACCTGACTTTTTTTCTAGTTGAGAGTACCAAGAGGTGCACTAGGCTAAGGCGCACTAGGATCTCAAGGAATTAGCTCAAATGATTCAACATAAGTGCCCGAACACAAGGGTTAGGGTTTGTTGCAACTGCATAATCAGAAAACCTAGCTGCGGCTGTAACTGGTGCCATAATGCGCTTAACAAATAACTTCCCAATCTATCTTCTAGTGGTTGGACTGTCTGAAGATAGTGTGGGCCCATAACATGTTAGAAATATACACATGTTCTCATTTTTCCATAGATAATATAGCACTATTGTCACCCAACCATAGGCAGAAAGACCACCCCCGAGTACCTTAACCTTGATAGACAAAATAATTCTGAAATTAGACCAATAACCAACCAAGGTAGCAAACCTTTCTCCAAGGCTAGCGCACCAAGAAAGAATAACCAAATACCAAGAAAAAAATCCAAACCATAACCAAGAGAAAGTCCAACCAAAATCCAAAATCCTAGTTGCAGCAACTGCAACTGCACTCCCTCTCCAAACTTTCGTACCACTAGTATTATGCAGTTGTGAGAGTGACTGTGAAAAATGAGCTCTAGTTCCCTCTATTTATACTGCTCTATCTCACTTGATTGGTCCGACTTCTCTCTCCATAGGCTAATAACTCAAAATTAAATATTCTCTTGAGCCGACTTATCTTCTAGGGTTATTATCCAACATTTTAGGGTTTCTCTTGCTTCTCGGAATATTCTAGTCTTGTCAAAGGTTACACATGGAGGTTAATACCTCCCGTAGATACCATAATATTAACAACAAGAATTACTATAAATAGAGGATATAATTTCACATTTTTGGTGCAACCAAGCAAGAAATCAAGTCTAAGGTGCGCTAAAGGTGTTGGGGTGTCTCTCTAGAGTGCAAGAGAAGTATAAGGGATTCTCTTAAGGTCTTTCTTATTCTTAAGGTATGCTACAAGGTTGTGATGTTCTCGTGAGGTTGTGATGATGTTGTGTGCACTTCAATGAGGTTGTGATGTTGTCGTGAGTGGATGTTGCCATGAATAGATGTTTCCATGAGTGGATGTTGTCATGAGTAGATGTTGTTGTCAGTGGATGTTGTGATGAGTGAATGTTGTCGTCAGTGGATGTTTCTCTCAATGGATGTTGTCGTCAGTGATTACATTTTGGGAATGATGCCATGCGGCTTGCTATGGTTTGAAGGATTGTATGTGGAATGAAGCATGGAAGTGAAGTCATAAGTACTATGTGTATGAAGATCGTGGATTGGTGTCTACACATATCTTATTGGGTTGTTGCTCAGTTGAGGATATTGGTGTCTCCAGTAGGTTGGTGCCTACATATTGCTGAGTTGGTGCTCAATTAAGGAGATTGGTGTCTCCAGTAGGTTGGTGCCTAAAGAAATTTATAAAAGATAAGTTTTTGTGGTTTTATCCTGCAAGGGTTTCCATGTTAAACTATATCCATTGTGATTTGAGTTTATATGTGATTATTGTTTCTCAGTTAATGATTGATCGATGGATAGTTCAATAAAGTAAAAAGTATCTTATATTGATTCACCCCCTATCGATTAAAATTTGGTCACTTATATCTTATCGCTCCTGGAATAATAAAAAAATTTGATATCGAAAGAAGATTTTTTTGAATGATTGTAATTTCATTGCGTAGCCCCCAGTCTCAACTTCGTCACAAATTTTTCAGATTCAAAATTCGAGTTCATATGCTCAAGATATCCAGGTTTTTGTCTAATCGACAAAAGAACAACTTCTCCACGTGCAACAAACTTAGCTCTTGGAACCATGCCCAATTTATTGGAACCATTTCCAATTTCTTGGAACCTCGTTCAATTCTTGGAACCACGATTTTCTTGGAACCTTTCATCTCTTGGAATACATGACTTCCACTCTTAGAATTTTTTACAACCCTACTGGCTCCTCTCTTATACTCTCCATACTTAGAAATTTATCCTATCTTGTTTCCAACACTTAGTTTTATTTTGATTCTCCCTATATTCTCTTGTTTCCAACACTTAGTTTTATTTTCAATCCCTCCCCTCTCCTTATCTCTCCTCTCTTATTTCCAACACTTATTTTTATTTTAATCCCTCCCCTCTCCTTATCTTTCCTCCCTCCTTATCTCTCCACTCCCTTCCCTTATTTCCTCACTCCACACCGTGGGTTCATTACCTCCGCGGGTTCATAAACATTGTCTCTCCACACCCCCTTCACCTCTGAACCCACCTCTCTCTCCTCTCCTTATCTCTCCACTCCCTTCCTTTCTTCCTTCACTTCTGCGGGTTCACAGACTCCCTCACCTCCATCACCTCCTTCACTCCTTCATCTCTTGTTCACTTATTCCCTCAATTAGACAATTTATCCAAAGTTTCTTACATTACATCATTAATCAATGATATTAATCCACATGGCAACCAATTATTTGCAACACGCGACAACTAATTACTGGTGACACATGACAACTCTATTAACCAATGGGAGGATGACATGTGGTGACGAATAAGAGTGTGACATGTGGAAAACAATTAGGTGGTGACATGTGGAAGATCGTAGTGACTTATCACACAACGTCACATGGATGCTGACTCATCAACACTGGGCATTGACTGGGCATAGGTGGATGATGACTAGGTGACTAAAATATTTAATTATTCATCAATTTTCTAAGGGGTCGAGCTACAAGTTTCCATAGTCTTCTCTTATTTCACATTAAGTATATATTACACTTTTTAATATATATATAAAAGTATCCAATATTCCCATGCATGTGGGATATTCATTTTAAATAAAAAATTGAAATTTGAAATGAGGAGGACGGAATAAAATCAAGGGCCTAGATTGACCCATGAAAGTTGATTGACGATTGTTGAGCCTTGATGTTTCGAAGGCCATAACTTGAGATCCGAGAGTCGGATTTGGGAAAAATTTACCTCATTGGAAAGGTACTTCGTTGAGGAAGATGATGGAACATGTTCTAAGGATTCAAATTGGCCATAAGTTTATCATAAATTGAAATAACAATGAATAATAGTTTTATGCTTTGCTGATAAATTTGCTTGACATCTTGACTTCATGAGCTCATATCTTGAGATACAAAAATCGAAATATTGCCTAGGAGGACTCATTGGAAATATGAGATGATGTGTTATATATATATATATATTTATTTGTATGGCTGATAAATTAAATATCATGGCCATAAAATTAAAACACAATCCTCTCTTTAAAAGGGCAATTAATTAATTTTTTCAAAATAAAAGTTTATTTAAAAACTTTTATGAAAGACGAAAAATTCCCACTTCAAGATGTCGAATTCAATGATGTAAATTAATTAATGAGAATTTATTGAGGCATTAATTAAAGTTATTTTTCCAAGAAATAAAAATCCCTAACTACTCAAGAAGTTATAAAATCCAGTTTTAAAAAGCAAGAAAGGGTTTCATCAAGGAAGAGGTTAGAGGCATAGAAGGTTTCTTTATCAGAGAAAAATACCAGAATAGAAGGGTTCATAATGTAGCCAAGATTTTGATACAAAAACAAAGATCCCCATATTCTCTATTCTTCTTCTTATTCTACACCACTTTCTCAAGGCCTTTTGTTCATATTGCTGAACTGAGCATAAGGTTGAGTTCTTGAGTGTTTCTCTTGTAATCTTCCAAGAATTTTATTATATGATCATGGAGTATTTATAGACATGTATGTGACTGCTAAATAGATTTTGTGTATTGTTGAATATCTTTCATGAATAAAACTCCACAAAGAACCATTTCAGGGCATTTCTCTAATGATTTCTCAGATCTTGGGATTTTCGAGTGTGATATTTTTGGAGTTTTCATATGAAATTCTTTCAGTATTAAATGCATAAATCTTTTAAAGTTCTTTGATATGATCAAAACTATTTATTCATTTTTCTTGTGAGAAGATATGGATGAATTCTCTACTTGTATGTGATTTAGAGGGTTGCATAAATCATGCTAAGTATGTATACATTTTGATATTGAAGCCTTCCTTGAATATTTCTACAATTAAAATACTTCTTGATGCACATAAATATCAGATCAGGTTATTAAAGAACCATTCCATGTCTAAATCAAAACAATACATATCTAGGGTTTGCTATCTAACATTCTCCTTAATCCAAGATATTCAAGATATATCTTTCAACCAAAGAGGAGTACCACCTCTATAAAAATGTAGGGGGATTCATATCCTCGTGAGGTTGCTGTTTCGATATTAACCGATTCAAACATCAACATTTTTGGTGACTCAACTGGGGAGCCATTTATTTTCGAGATATACGAGGCTTTTTTTAAGATCTGATTGAAGGACCAAAGTCTCCATGATTCAATGTTTCAAAAAGAAGATTCAAAAAGACTGTTGTTTGTTCTAGATGCCCGGGGTTTATAAAAAGATTATCCAAATATGTTTGAATGACCTCAAAAAGATCCAAGAACAATCAAATATTTGGGAGAATGAACACCCTCGTGATTCCATTGAAATAATTCTTAAAATCCCTGGCAATTCCAATGGAAATATTAAAAAATCTCAAGAAGATATATATTATCACTGTTATGAAGAATTTCATTCGTGTTGTGATGTTCCTTTTCTTTCTCCATCAAGCCCATCAATTGATTCAAAAGATGCAACAAAATGAAGAAGTACCCAAAGAAGGAGGCGACTACATAGAGGCCCTTTAAATATGCCAGAAGTAGATTTTCAGATGCCCAATATTCCTATGGAAAATTTTTCTACATTCTTTGGGAATACTTTGGAGGATGCAAAGAAACATTTGTTTAGATTCAAATATACATGTGATAGTTTCAATCTCACTGAAGACAATGTTACATGTCAATTATTTTTACAAACACTACTTGGGAATGCTCTTGAATGGTTCCATTCATTGTTGTCTGGGACCATTACCAGTTGGGACATATTAGAAACTTTATTTTCTGAATTTTTTTCCCACCCACCCTCTCCAATATGGACACAAGATAATGAATATTTCATCTTTTCATATAATCCATATGAATATCTTTCAAGCAACAAATTTAAAAATGAAATTGAGGAGCCTCCACTAAATGCACAAGAAGATTTCAGCCTTGCAACCGATGATAAAAATACACAAGAACATTCACAAAAAGAAGAATTTGTGGAAGAGAATAATCTCGAGAACAATTATGAGAAATATTTCCATTGTGTAAAGGAATAATGTTTTCAGGACATTGCCAATGAGTCAAGAATCTTGAAAGTAGTTGAAGACAAGGAGAAAGATGAAAAAAAAATTCAAACATGAAACTTCTCATCCAACCAAAAACAACAACATTCTTGAGCAACCAAGAGTTGATATTATTGAATCATGGTTCCAAATAATTGTTGGCATAACAATGAAATCATATGTCAAGTGTATCTTGCTCAATTTTTCCTCAACACATTTTGGACATGCCCCTGACTCTTTGGTCCAAACCCCAACATGTTCTTTAAATCTGGAGTTCGTTCCAAAAATCAGTTGGATGCGTGAATGGATCCATTGGAAATCTACCTACACCTAAAAGTGTTCCTTTCCTTCAAGTAAGGAAGGGTAGGTAGATTGTTTTTGTACATAGTTTACTTTTTCAGTCAAAGTTTTGCACAATAAAGCAATTGATAAGTGGAGACGATATTTGAAGATAACTCCATCGAAGAAGAATTATAATAATCCATTTTGAATATGACTCTATATCCAAATGGAGAAGGAAGTTGGTCTTCATGTTCTGGTGTTCTCAACAACCCACAGGGGGTCACTGTCCCGCAGTTGGAGCTAGTTGTTGATTAAAATTTGGTCACCTATATTTTCCCTCTCTTGGAATAATAAAAAAAATGATATCGAACGAAGAAATTTTTTGAATGATCATAAGTTCATTGCGTATCCCCCAGTCTCATCTTTGTCACACATTTTTCGGATTCAAAATCCGAGTTCGTATGTTCAATATATCCAAGTTTTCTTCTAACTGAAAAGAGCGCGTTCTCCACATGCAACAAAGTTAATTCTTGGAACCGTGTCTGATTTCTTGGAATCATTTCCAATCTTGAAATCTCATTCAATTCTTGGAATCATTTTGGAACCTTTCATCTCTTGGAATACATGACTTCCACACTTATAATTTTTTACCACCTTACACACTCCTCTCTTACTCCTCTCTTATACTCTCCATACTTAGAAATTTCTCATCTCTTGTTTCCAACACTTAGTTTTATTTTGCTTCTCCCTCTCCTATCTTGTTTTCAACACTTAGTTTTATTTTCAATCCATCCCCTCTCCTTATCTCTCCTCCTATCCCCTCTTATTTCCAACACTTAGTTTTTATTTTTAATCCCTCCCGTCTCCTTATCTCTCCTCCCTCATTAACTCTCCACTCCCTTCCCTTATTTCCTCCCTCCACACTGTAGGTTCATTACCTCTACGGGTTCATAACCCTTGTCTCTCCATACCCCCTTCACCTCCAAACCTGCCTCTCTCTCCTCTCCTTATCTCTCCACTCCCCTCCTTTCTTCCATCACCTACGTGGGTTCATGGATTCCCTCACCTCCTTCACTCTCCCAACCCGCCATGCCCACCAACCCGTGACCTCGACAGACCTGTCGTCACACCTTTCCCCACTGCTCTCTCCTTACTTAATATCTCGTTCACTTATTCCCTCACTTAGCCAATTTATCCTAATTTTCTTACATTACATAATTAACCAATGAGATTACTCCACATGGAAACCAATTATTTGAAACATGTGGAAAATAATTACCGGTCACACATGGAAGCTTTGTTAACTTCTTTCCTCACTCCACACCACGGGTTCATTACCTCCACAAGTTCATAACACTTGTCTCTCCATACCCACTTCACCTCCAAACCTTCCTCTCTCTCCTCTCCTTATCTCTCCACTCCCCTCCTTTCTTCCTTCACCTTTGTGGGTTTGTGGACTCCCTTACCTCTCTCACCTCCTTCACTCCCCTAACCTGCCATGCCCACCAACCCACAACCTCCAATGACCTATCATCACTCCTTTCCCCACTTCTCTCTTCTTACTTCATCTCTCATTCACTTATTCCCTCACATAACCAATTTATCCTAATTTTATTACATTACATCATCAATCAATGAGATTTCTCCACATGGAAACCAATTATTTGCAACACATGGAAACTAATTATTGGTGACACATGGAAGCTCTGTTAACCAATGGGAGGATGACACATGTTGATGAATGGGAGTGTGAAATGTGGCAGATTGTAGTGACCTATCACACAACAACATGATGAATCTAAATCATCGCTGACTAATCGCCACTAGGAATAGGTGGATGATGTCTGGGCGACTAAAATATTTAATTATTCATTAATTTTCTAAGGGGTCGAGCTACAAGTTTCCATAGTCTTCTCTTATTTCACGTTAAGTGTATATTAAAATTTTTAAAATATATCATAAAGTCTCCAATATTCCCATGCATGTCAGATATTCATTTTAAAGAAAAATTCAAAATTTGAAATGAGGAGGGAGAAATAAAATCAAAGGCCATATTGCCCCATGAAAACAGATCGACGATTGATGAGTCTTGATGTTCCAAAGGCCATAACTTGAGATCCCGGAGTCGGATTTGGGAAAAATTTACCTCGTTGGAAAATTTAATTCGATGAGGAAGATAATGGAATAGGTTTCAAGGATTCAAATTGGCCATATTTTTCTCATAAATTGAAAGAAAAATAAACAATATTTTTATTCTTTGCTGATAAATCTGCTTGACATCTCTACTTCACGAGCTCATATCTTGAGATCCAAAAATTAAAATCTCGCCCAGGAGGAATCATTGGAAAATGAGATGATGTAGTTTACATATAAATTGATTTCCATGTCTAAGAAATTGAATATCATTCCCTGAAAATTAAAACATAGTCCTCTCTTTAAAAGGGTAGTTAATTAAATTTTTCAAAATAAAAGTTTATTTAAATTTTTTTATGAAAGACAAAAAAAGCCCACTTCAAGATGTAGATGCCAATGATGTAAAATAATTAATGATACTTTATTTGTGAATTAATTAAAGTGATTTTTCCAAGAAATAAAAAGCCCTAAATACTCAAGAAGTTAGAAAATCTGGTTTTAAAAAGCAAGAAAGGGCTTCATCAAGGAAGAGGTTAGAGACAGAGAAGGTTTCATTATTCGAGCAAAAGACTAGAACAAAAGGGTTCAACCATCAAATGTAGCCAATATTTTTATAAACAAACATAGATCTCCATATTCTCCATTCTTTTTCTTCTTCTACATCACTTTCTCAAGGACTTTTGTTCATATTTCTGCACTGAGCATAAGGCTGAGTTATTGAGTGTTTCTCTTGTAATCTTCCAAGAATTTTCTTATATGACCATGGAGTATTTAAAGACATGTATGTGATTGCTAAATAGATTTTGTGTATTGTTGACTATTGATCATGAATAAAATTCCACAAAGAACTATTTCGGGGCATTTCTCTAATGATTTCTCAGATCTTGGGATTTATGAGTGTGATATTTTTGGAGTTTTCCTATCAAATTCTTTCAGTATTAAATGAAAAACTCTTTTAAAGTTCTTTGAGACGATCTAAACTATTTCTTCATTTTTCTTGTGAGAAGATATGGACAAATCCTCTACTTGTATGTGATTTAGAGGGTTGCATAAATGATGCTGAGTATGTGTACATTCTGATATTGAAGTATTCCTTGAATCTTTCTGCAATTAAAAGTCTTCTCACTGCACATAAAGATCAGATCAGGTTATTAAAGAACCATTCCATGTATAAATCAAAGCCATAAATATCTATGGTTTTCTATCTAGCATTCTCCTTAATCCAATATATTCAAGATAGATCTTTCAACCAAATAGGAGTACCACCTCTATAAAAATGCATGGGGATTCATATCCTCGTGAGGTTGTTGTTTCGATCTTAATTGATTCAAACATCAACACCCCCCCAACCTCTCAGTATAACCATAAGCTCAACAATAAATATATAATTATTATAGGTATTCTTGTGAAAGAACACTTTGTCGCTTTTTATTTCTTGTAAAAATCGAATGTCAAGTGTATTTTAATCACTTATATCATAATTTTGAGTCATTTTATGATGTGCATCAATGAATACACAAAACATGAGACCATATATTTTTGTATAAACATCAATCCATTCATCTCATCCCAATAGATTTTAGTAGAAGCAAAAATACAATATCTTGTTAAAGGATGAGTGTGTCAAAATGTTCCCGTATTTGTTCTTTGGATGAGTCAAAAGTTAACCTTCAATGGGGCACTTCTAGAGTGTTTATGAAATTCAAATACAATATAGAAGGCCTTCCACACATTTATTTACAAGCATGTTTTTATTTGCATCATTCTTTGGCTAAGTGAAAATTTCTCTTCCAACATGGCAATTCTTAGGTGATTCTGGAACATAAGCACTTCCATTCACAATATAGTTTCTACTTGGATAATTCTCTAGTTGAGTTAGTGAGAGAATTATGAAAGTACAAGCATGTTTGTAAATAGAGGTGTGGTAGGTGTTCTCAAATTCTGTTTGAATTTCATAACCAATCCAAAAGTTCCACGTTGAAAGAAAAAAAATGACTTAGCTAGAGAATGATGCAAATACAAACACTATTGTAGATAGAAGTGGTAGCTTTCTAGATTTTATGTGTTTCAATATCAATCCAATATTCAATTATTCTCTTGGATGCTAATAAAAGTCCATTGTTGAATACTTAAAATTCTCATAAAAGCCTTTATAATCTACCCATTCCCAAGAAATACATAATGAGACACAACATGATATTCAATGATGATATGATAAGTATTAACAAACACTATTGTATATCTATAAACACTTGCATAACATGGGTGACCATTATAGGAAAATCATCTATCTATATGTGGAGATATTTTATATACAAATATAGAGTAATACCTGAAAATAAAAGTAAATATGCTGATGTTATAAGCCTAAAATCTTGGGAGGACTACATTTTACATTTTTTTATTGTCAAGCCTCAACCCAATAAATAAGGACAAAATGAAATATTGAAAACATCCAAACAAAAAACTAAAAATATCATAAGATTTGTTCTAAAACATACATTTACCACCGAGTATCATTTATGGTTGCAAATCAATAAAAAATGCTCAAAGAAATTGAAAATTCAAGATTGTTTCATGACAAACACAATTTATGATTTAATTTGATCAAATCTCATCAATGAGGAAAACACCTTTAATTGGTGATCAAATTTGAGTATGTCTAGATATTCCTATGAGGTATGTTTTTCACTTTGATTTATAAGCATTACAAATGTGACACATATATTAAGGGGTATGCCCATATTATGAACTTAACATAGGTTTGATGAAACCTATTATCAAAATCCAAGGGATTTTGACATTGAATTAGGTCTCCCTATTGTAGAAAATACAACTTTTTACATTTAAAAAAAAATTAATGATAGATTTTCTATAAAACAACTAGTTTTCACATTTCATTTGAGCATTAAGAGTATGAGTATTGAGACTTTGAGCTTGAAGAACTTCCTAAAACACAATGTAACATCAATATTTAAATCTTTCTTTCACAAAAGAAACTGAAGGCATGATAATAGGTTTAGATATACAAATGAAACAAAATAAAAATGAAAATCACAAAAAACAAGATCATAGAATGAAGAGAAAGAAGTTAAACATGGAAAATATAGTGTATAACTAAAGAAACTTAGAGGGTCTAAAGGCCTAACAAGGTACTATTAATAACCATTTACTCAAAATAATTTCTGTTTAATTTAATCTATTGCAATATGCTTGATCTCACTAGCTCACAATATTCAATTTTTATTATTTAGTTTCTCCTTGATTAGTAATTTAGGAAAATAAAAATCAACCCTCTATTATGGCTATCAAATGTAAAATTTATAGAAATTAACTAATACTTGAAATGATAACTTATAGCAATTTAACTAGCATCTCATTGGATAATTAACTAAGGAAATTCAACAGTTTATTACATTAAATTTAGAGCATAAATACATTGACTACTAAGAAGGAAAATACCTCAATATCTATTTGAATTTACCCAAGTGTAGTCCATTTCCATGTAGGGATCAAGATAATCTTTCCAACGAGCTATCATATGTCTGGTTTTGACCCTCGGTTGTTGAGAACGAGCCTTCACAAGTTCAGGATTAGTTTCAGAGGCCAGTTTGATGACAATGGTTCTGGGTTAAAAAATGTTGTTGATAGGCTCTAAATCAGAAAGTCAAAGTTCCCATGTTGTAGTATACTTAGGGATATTTCCAATGATGCCTCATTTTACTCATTTTGACTTTGGATGAAACAGTTAGAGCTGTCAAAAATCTATGAACTGGTTGAGGCAAGATGGTCTAATCAAGTGGCATGGTAGAGTTTCAGGGAAGTCAAAGCAGTGTTTAACAACCTCATCTCATGATTTCATTCCCACATCGTCAGATTACTCGTTGATACCTTATCTTCCTTGATTGGATATCGTATGGAAATGTGGCATCTTTTGCAAGATCGAGCATTTTGTGGGCTTTGCAAGCCAATCAAGGTTTTAAAGAGGAGATCTTCATGGCCAAAATTGGGGGCATGGGTGGCACAATGTCAGATTGCTGATCATATAATCTCAACGGGATTTTCGAGATATTTCAGATGATGTGCCCCATGCCACATTATTATTTTTTTGTACTCGGGGAATCGACAACGCATAGTTCTCGTACTCGCGTCGGCTACCACTATAACCCCATGTGCAACCACCCAGCCTACAAGAATGGTGCACAAGTAAATCGGGGTGAGAATCGAACATGCGACCTCATTTTTACAAATTTCCTTCCATTTACACGACACTTGCCAATCCGTCTACACCCCTGCAGGCTCCCCATGCCACATTGTGACCTCGTCTCATACGAAATCATTTTCAAGCTCATTCAATGAGGTCAAGGTCAAATTCAAAGTCAAAGATTTGACTTAACATGATTTTCGAGGAAACTAAATAAAAAATAATCAAAAATAAAAAAAAAGGGTGGAAAAAGGGGAGCATGCCACGCATCCCCCCATGAAAAATTAGAAAAAAAGAGAGAGGGGAAAATAGAAAACCCTCACCCTTCCTCTCTCAATCTCATTTCATAGGTTCGTTGGACGGGGAGAGGGCTCTAGTTTTAGAGAAGAAGGTTAAGGAAGATGAGTTTAAGCAGTAGAACAAGGAAGGGGGTCTGTTGGTTTCTCTGCTTAGAAAGGTGATTTTATGTTGGTGTGATGTTTTTACTGAATACACTGGGTTGCATACTATTGTAATAATTGGTTTGTAGAAAATCAGAGTTGGTTTGAGTGTGGAATGCATGTTAATTTGTTGTCGTTGATTTTTTTTTGTTTTATGAGTGGTTTATTTTCCTGGGCAAAAAATCAAGAGGGAGGGGATTCGAACCCCTCTTAGGAAACAAGCCCAAGCCTCCATAGCCCCCTTAAAAATTATGATTTTTTCTCAGTTTTCAGACGTGTACCTATAAATGGAATCTAGGGGGCTTGAAACCCTAAACTCCCCCTCCCCCCCGTTTCCCACTCATAAAACTTAAAATTTTCATACAAACGAAAAAATTGAAGGGGAGGGAGTCAAACCTGCAACCTCCACTCCCCTTTTCCATAGTTTAAATCCAATATTTTTCCAAAAAAATTAAACTAGGGTCGTGCCCCCGACCACCGTCGCTCCACCAAAGGTGACATCTTTACACCCTCTGCACAACATCCTACCACCTGTTTTCCACCCCCACACCATGGGTGGGCAACACGTTCTGTAGTTTGTCGCCCCCACTCCACTCGGGCTCCTCCTCTGCCCACTTGCAACCACAATAAACACTGGAAAGGGGTGAGGGGATGTCCCTCCACCAAGGAGCCATCATCTCTAGTGTATAGTCATGTGTTAACAAAGTTTTTTTATTTTATTTTGAATATGGTTTGGTCGGGGGGCGTATAACGGGGGCCAAGTTTTTATTTTATGGAGTTTATTTTATTTTATTTTGAATATGGTTCGACCAGGGGGCGTATAACGAGGGTTGGGTTTTAATTTTATGGGTTATGACTATGGTTCGCGGGGGGTATAAACTATATAATGTTTAATATTAGTTAGTTATTTTTATTTTTAATTTTTTAATTTATATATTATAAATTAAAATTAAAATTAATTTTATAATAAATAATTAAAAATTAAAATGATTTATAAGCTATATGGTAAAAATTCATTTTTACCCCTCTAAGAGACATTGACATAACTAATTCCATAACTTCTTCATCTAGAGGTGATTTTTCGCCTGGAAACAACCCATATGAACACAACGGGATGAAGACCACATATATAGTGATCAAATCCACAAAATCAACCCAGATTTTCAGTCCAACATTCAGGAGCATCACAAATTCCAAATTGACATGGGGCCAAATTTATGAACTCCAAATTGACCGGGGCCAAATTTATGAACTCCAAATTTATTTGGGGCCAAATTTTTGAAATCCGAGGAAGACCCATTTCAGCTTCAATAATGTAGACCTGTAGCAACCTGCCAATCCTGATGTTTGACCCATAATTCATATTTGATTTCATCCCCCCTAGATCAACCCTCCAACCATCACTTTTGTGTGACCTTTCTGGGGCCATATCTTGCTCATTCAGAGCTTGATTTGAGCCAAATGAAAGGAAATGGAAAGCTGGTGGATATAGCTAAAAACATGAAAACATAATATTTCAGAATCATGGTTGTTTTTTATGAGGGAACACCCTTCCAAGGTTGAGGCCTAGGGATCCCTTTACTGAATTAGGCCCAAATTGAAACCATAATTCACCAATGCTCATGGAAAATTTATAGGCATCAAGGGGGGAATAATAATAGGTATAAAATGTGCTCGAATAGTGGGAACTTCCTTACTTTCAATGACCAAACCCAGGACCCCCTTGCCCTCCAAAGAAGGCTAGATTTTACCCAAGCCTTGGGCCTTCACCCTAGTGAATTTGGCAGCCATTGATGGCCGTTAAGACACCCCAAATTCACTAATTTATAGCTACAAAACAGGGCCAACAATCAGAGATTGCATTGGGATGACACAAATCCTAAGGTAAATGGGGAGGTGGCACCCAATTTTGTCATTTTCCTTAAATCACTTGTTGCCAAAATTTGATATCTCTCGCATGATTTACTTTTTTAATAAAATATTGTAAATTAAAGTTTGAAATCAAATTTGTATTTGATTTATCTTTTTGAAAAAGGACAAAAGAACTTTAGGGTTGGTCAACTTGTCACTTTTTCCAAAGTGACATGTGTCTTGTGATCTAACCCTAACCTCATCTTCTATTATAAATAAGACGATGATTTTTGTACATGGGGGACTTGTTGGATATAACATAAAACCTCTGTTGATTTTTCTATAAGAGTTCTTAGTGTTTGTAATTATTTGTTCTCCTTTCCATTGTTAGGATTTGGATACTTGCTAGTTAAGGGTTGAGGGTAGTAGTAAATACTTTTTTTGTTAGCTATCTCCAGGAGGGATTAGTTAGCTATGTATCTCTTGTTATTTCATTGGGTTTAACTTGATGGTTTTCAGGCACTAACAACTATTGTTTGACTTGTTTAAAGTTATTTTGTGCATAATTTAGGAAGGAGCTAGGCATATCAACCATAGTTAACGGTCATGAGGTCTAGGTCCCCCTTAGGACAACTCTTAAAACCCATTTTCTTTGTTGTTCATAGCTATTTATTTCTCATCTTTCCATTCTTCATTTAGCTTCAATTTTCTTCCCTTTGATATTGCTCTCCTAAATAAGCAAATTGACCATTTTATTCAGTTTACCCTCACAACACAACCATCTTAGTTGGTTGTTTTATATATGTAATTTCCAATTTTATGTTTTCTTTATTTCGTTTATGTTACTAAAGATACCAATATTTCATTGCCAACTTGCTAGGAAGTAACCGGTTTCCTGTTCCGCTTCACCTAAGTGGTCGAGAACCACTTGAAAACCTGTTTGAGGCAAAGGGGCCAGCATGGCAACAAACAAAAAATAGTGGAAAACCTTGTAGAATCCTCTTCCCACACTCCTTTTTACACTTGTTTTGAATTTACTCGGTTTCATAAATCTTTCACATATTTCATTGTTATTATAACCTTATTTTGTAAAGAAAATTCTTGGTTTTCATTTAATTTTCTGTTCATAGAAATATGGAATTGTTCTTTGTATATTTTCATTGATTCAATTTGCATTAGATAGTTTCCATCCCTTAAAACCAAGGAACTAGTTGAAGCTTCCTTACACATGGAGGATATGTGGCCCGCAAAGAGCTTCAACCCCATTCCTTTTGGCTGAGTAGCGTAGGTGATTTCATTTATTCATTATTGAATTTATCCAAGTACGACGCCACCTAAGATGAAGAAAAAAAGGCACATAACCCTGTGATTGAGTGATGGTTGCATAACCTTGCCATCATACCTATCGTGGTTAACGTCAATTTTAGTAGGGAGGGTGAACCAATACTTATTATATTGTTTATTTGCTTTTATTTATCACTTACAAGTTGCTTCCCCTAAATGGTCCCATTCAAAAAACCAAAAAGCTAAAAAACAAAAACACCAAAAAATATGCAAAACACTTGAAAAAAAAGGTAGGGGTCCACCTTACGAAACAAAACCTTATATATATTTATCTAGATATGTATATTTGTATATATACTTATATCATATTTAAATTAGCTAGATTTCAATTTTGTTAACCAAGAAACACGCTTGTTGAAGCAAGACGTGATCTCACCACGTGGATGGATTGGTATTTTCGGTTATGCAATTTCAATTTCTAGAACACTAGGAATCAAAACCAAGGAATCTTGATTAGGGGCCCCTTAGAATTTGTCTACATGGTATCGATTGCGTGAGCTCTTTTGCTTCAATTTGGTATTGTTGGTAAATCTCAAAGTTAAGATGTTGAATAACTTAGCTTGGGTCATAATACTAATCTACTTGGGTAAGCTTAGCTAAAACTCCCTCTGGGGGGTCCTAAGCCTCTTCCTTTGCACATGTATCCTTCTTCCATCCAAACATCTTTAAGAGATCGAAAGTGCTAATGAAGAGAAAAGGCTAACCCCTCCTTATCTGAAATGCATGGGGCACTCTTCGTTCTAACCAAGTGGTGTACACAAGCTCACTCTTTTTATACTATGCAGAACAATTGTAGGATAGTAGTTGTGAGCCTGATTGAGAGGACCTTCAAAATGGTGTTGTAACGTTGCATGTGATTAATCAACTTACAAAATACAATTAATACATTTTTAAAGTCTTAAACCTTTCGTCAGTCCACCCAACACCCTGGTAAATATTAGCTTGCATCCAATTACATCCTTTTAAATAGCTATTGCAACTTACTGAAGGGATGCAATTCTATTTTCAGACCCTAGTTTTCAACTTTTAAAAGTCTCGAGACCACTTTCCGAGTAATTCTGGGTACTTCCAAGCAATTCTGGGCACTTCCAAGCAATTCTGGGCTTGTTTTCACGCATTACAAATCCCAAACAACTTGCTTTTCATCATTTACAACCACCTTTTTATGATATGGTTGTAGCTTTCTAAAGGCATTTTGGCTCTTAGTTTTCAGTATTTTGCACAAGTCATTAATCAGGGAATTATTTTGAACCTCAGTTTACCCCGAGAACCAATTTTGAACATTTCCCAAGGTCACAAGGGAGCGAATAGCTTGTCATTAGATTTTATTAGTTTTCTGGTTTGAAAATCAACAAGCTCATTTTCACCCTCTTGTCCATAAAAATTCACCCCCATGCCTTTTCGGCCACCCAAGAATTTGAGGGAGGACAATACCTAGGTTGGGTGGTCCTAAGAGGGATTTTATGCAAGTCCCTCACCTCACCTTATTACCCTTTTCATCGCCTTATGAAAAATACTATATGAGGTGCAGGTGTTCTCTGCCTCATGCCGAGCTATCAAAGAGGTTGTAACCAACTTCATAGCCATATAGGTGGGATCCGTCCAACAAACATATTTTGCTTATAACACGTCCCTTTTCTAGTGACTCTACTGGGGAACCTTGCAAAGCTCTTTTGTTTTGATTGTATCCCAAATCTTTTATTGAGGAGTGGACCTAAATTATTTGTTGTCTTTTCCCCCATATACTTCCCTCCACTTTTTGACAGAAGCTCAAGAAAAGGCCATTAAGTGATCCATTGGATTTCCTTGTTAGTTGTTATAGTTCAGTTCCCTTTGTAATTCCATTGCATCACAAAGCCATAAATACCATCGAGTTTTCTTTTTCTCATACCTTGTTAGTATCCGACCTTACTTGTTCAAACTCATGTGAATAGTCATCAACTATCATACCTTACCTTTCACTTGAAGAAGAACTAAAACAAACTTCTTGTTTAAGTTGGGTTACTCTAACACCTTGTAAGAAAGAGTAGGATTACTGGTGTGACACCTCTCTTGTAATCAAAATACATTACCCGATCCCCTTGCATGTTGGCAGGGAAAAAGAATATTAAGACTAGGGAAACAGTGTCCCCCAAGATTATAAGAAGCCAAAGATTGTGAAATAAAAAAAGTAGTGAGACACATACATCCAGGAAACCAGAAACTCATCACACCTGTAGTAAAATATAAGACACCCTCTTCCTCTGTTTCTGCTCAAAATCCCATACTAAAACGAGCATCGGTCAATCCATCAACAATTACCAACAATTAGGTTGTTCCCTTAATTGTTCCAACAATTGTTGTTGTTTCTTACACATCTATTCTAATGGCAATGCCTTGGAAACCTAATACCCCTTTGAGGTTGGATCGACCTCTACATGACGGTCCTACTGATGCCCCAAATTGGATTTCTAATTTTAGTGGCATTGGTCCATTGAATGGTGAGGAATATATACAAAAATTCTATGATGCATTAACACTTATGGACATAAAAATTCTTGATGTCATCAATAGAATATTTGTAAGGACCTTTGAGGAGGAAGAAACAAGATAGTATCGCTTGCTTCCTAGTGATACTATCCAATATTGGGACACTATGGTCCAAGAGTTCAAGAAACGTTTCCAAGGAGCAGATGATGTGGCTTCCCCACTCAGGGATTTCACAACCATATTCATTCATGAGGGGGAGCCAATTTGTAATTTCAATTAACTCTTTACCTCCACCTTGAACATGATCCAAAATACTTCCCAACCATTTGGAATTTTTTTTTGCACTACTATAAAAATGCTATGAATCCAAATGTAAAGTACATATTGAAAGACAAATCAATACACTCTTTAGATGCGAACAAGGCTAGTGCCCTAGAAATTGAGAAAAACATAGACGAATTTGGTATGCTCCCCTCATATGTAGCACAACCCCATCTTAATGGGAGGATTAGGAATGAAGTAGTTCAAATTGAGGGTCCTCGATATGAGCCTCTACCTACCCAAACTTACAGGATGGAAGAAAGGGAAAGTTTTGAAATGTTGAAATTATTAATGAACATGAATGATCAAATCCTTTCCCTAAATTGAAAATTAAATGACTTGTAGTTTACTGCTCCTTTGAGGTCAAGGCATCCTCTTCCTCCTACTCCCCCTCCTAGGCATAATGCTTCCGAAGTGGATTGGTGTCATTTTTTTAGGACTTCTATGATCCTGAGTATTATTACTCGTATACATGTCACTTGGAATTGCCCGAGATGGGAAAGGCACCTTTAACTCAAATAAATAACAAACTTACCTCCACTTCTCAGAATGATCAAGTTAACATGGAAGAGGCTACACCTTATGATGATAACTCTCCTTCCTTTGGAAGCTTTGTTGTAGAAACTAGGAATCAAGCCTCTAGACCAAATCTACAAGGAGTGGAGGAGGGGAAAATAGATCTTAAAGATAATGGAAAAAACAAAGCTATTATGAGTGGTAGATCAACTTATCCTCTGAAGAACATAGATCCTTGGGATCCAAACAAGGTTTTACCTAATGATCTACCACCACACTTCCCAATAATGAGACCTTACAATGTCATTGAAGATCTAGTGAAGGTCCCAACCCATATGACATTATTAGATGCTCTTAGGACATCAACTCAATTTGAAAACATTTCACGTGTCCTACAAGCCCCACCTTCTCCATGAATAAAACATAGAGATCCTCTTTCCAAAGAGGCCTCCTCTCAACCAAAGGAGGCATATGATGTCATCGATTTAGACCCAGGATTTCCTACTTTCTATGTCTCGATATTTTTTTTTGATTTTGTGCTCCATAATTGTGTCATTGACGCAGGAGAAAGGCATAATGTCACAACCCTTCAAGTTATGAGGAGATTGGTTTTTGAGTGCACAAGTCCTTGTAAATGTATGCTAGCTTTGGATTCAAGAACTGTAGAAACAATTGGCCACATCAAATAATTATCCATTGCTTTCAATCAAGCTCATGACGTGAACATGCTCATACATGTAATTGTAGAAGATATACCTGAAGCATATGATATGATTTTAGGAAGAGAGTGGTCCTCTAAGGTCAAATAGGGTTGTTACTTCATGGAAGGAACCCGCTTCACCTTTCCTCATAAGGGTGTCAAAGTTGTCATTAAGAGAGAGACAAAATATCGAGAGTAGGTTGTACTTGCTTCTTACAACACAAGACATGTGTATTTTCAAGACACGAGGATGGGTACTTATAGTGTGTTATTTGAAAGAGATGTTCATGTTCCCCCTCCTGAGCTAGAATAAGTGATTTGGAGCATGGATTTTGATGGTACCAGATCCAAGCATGGATCTGGTGTTGGGGTCCTTTTGTGTGATCCCAAGAGAAAGGTAATCCATTTCTCTTTTTTATTAGAGTTGCCTAACACCAATAACATGGCAGAATACAAAGAATTAGTTTAGGGCCTCCAAAAGGCATTGGACTTAGGAATTCTCCATTTAGTGATGAGCGAGAATTCATAGTTAGTTGTGAACCAAATGAGAGAAAAATATGTGGTTTGTAACCCTCGCCTCAAACAATACTATCGAAAGGCTAAGGAACTTATTGAAAAGTTCTTGTTTTTCAACATTCAAGTTGTACCTAGGGCCACAAACCATGTAGTTGATACTTTGGCCTTAGTTGGTTCATGATTTACTTTAGATTTTGTAAGGTTTTTTGAGGACATAAAAGTCCAAATATTACATAGGCCCACGCTACCTTATAATGTTGACTCTTGGAAAGTTTTTGATACCGATGAACAAATCTATAGATTCCTTCAAAACAAGGAGAAATTTGAAGACTTGTATATCTGCCATGAGTTGGAAAAGGAAAACGAGGATATAATTCAATTGAAGACAAATAAAATTCCCCAATAGGTTATCTGTGTTGGAATCCATGTTCGATTCCGATGATGTCTCTACCTCTACACCTAGTATTAATAGTGAATCTATAAGGAAGGTGCAAGAAACCATCCCTATAAATATGAGAACAGAGAAAGATCCAAAATTGGTTTATATAGGGTGATAATGTTCTCCTTCCGAGGTCACTCAATTCATGGAACTCTTAATGGAGTTAAAGGATGTGTTTTCTTGGTCCTATGAGGACCTCAAGGTATTTAATATGCAGGAGATAGACCATGGCATACCCATAATCCATGATTCGAATCCTTACAAGCATAAACAAAGGAAGAACATGCTTGCTTTATAATAAACAATTAGGGCTGAATTAGAAAATATGGAAGCAAAGGGGGTCATATGCTATGTTCGCCACTCACAGTGGGTATCTAATTTTGTTCCAGCTAGGAAGATAACTGGGGATATTTAGTTGTGTGTTGATTTTCAACATTTGAATAAAGTGTCCTTAAAAGAAAACTACCATGTCCCACCTATGGATGAGATCCTCCAACAAGTGTATGGGGCTCAAATGATGTTTCTTTTAGATGGTTTCTCAAGTTACAATCATATAGCCCTCAAACCTTCTAATTATCACAAAACCATCTTCACTACCCATTGGGGCATGTATGCATATCACAAGATGTATTTTGGTTTGGTTTGATTAACGTCGGAAGTACCTTGCAATGTGCCATGGATATTACTTTCAAAGGATTGTTGGGTAAGATTATAGTTGTCTACTTCGATGACCTCACAATTTTCTTTAAAGAATGAGGTAGTCATTTTGATCACCTTAGGCAAGTGCTTCTTAGATGTCATAAGTTTGGCATATCCTTAAATCCTAAGAAGACCATTTTTTCTGTTATGGAGGGAACTATCTTGGGTCACATCATGTCTCAAGAAGGTGTCAAAGTTGACCCTGAGAGGGTGATAACAATCACAAGGCTTCCCTTAACCACCAATAAGAAAGAGATGCAATCTTTCTTTGGAAAGATAAATTTGTTGAGACGCTTCATTCCTGATTTTGCTCAAGTTGTCAAACCTCTAAATCAATTAATGAAGAAGGGCATTAGGTTCAAATGGGACCCCCCTACGCATCCTGATTTTTAGTGTATTAAGATAGCCATTTCTTCTGCACCTCTGTTGATTAGTCTCGATCACTCTAAATATTTTTTCATGTACACTAACTCATCAGAGGAAACAATTTATGCAATTTTATTGCAAAAAGACCACGAGGAAAACCTTAGATCAATTTCCTTTATAAGCCATAATTTGAAGACACATCAGCTAAACTATTCTCAACTTGAGAAACACAATTATTCATTATATAAATCCTTAGAGTTGTTTCGAAACTATGTCCAAGGCCACAAAGTGCATATATTTGTGCCCACATCTATCTTAGTCATTGATTTGAACCAAACTGAGATGCATAGTAAGTGGTCCAAATGGATCATGCACATGCAAGAAAATAACTTAGATATTAAACCAACGAAGACCATAAGGGGAACACGAATGGCTGAATTGCCAACTCAATCCCATGTCTTGGTCACAGTTGAATCACCTCAAGTAAAAGACTTGATTGCTTACGAAGAAATGGGTAAAGAAACTAAAATGGCCTCACAACCATGGTACAAGCATATTGTATACTTTTTAATGAATGGTGTTTGTCCATTGGACATGGATACTAAAGGAAAGCAAACACTTCACTTACAAGTTGTCTGGTATGTCTTTAAAGATCAAATCCTTTATCAGAGAAACCTTGATGGTGTTTTGCCACATTGCCCAACTCCTGATTAAGCCCAAATGACACTTGAAAAATGCCATTCTGGGGTTTGTGGGGGTCACTTTTCATCCAAAACCAATACAACAAAATCTTTTCATGTAGGTTACTTTTGGCCTTTCCTCCATCAAGATGGCTATTTACTAGTTCAAAAATGTAAATACTACTAACACTTCACTCAGAAGCACAAGTTAGCTACTTTACCTCTTAATCCTATTGAAGTTACAAGATCCTTTCACAAGATGGGGTATGGACTTTATTGGGCCAATATCAACACCTTATAGTGCATGCAACATATTTATCTTGACGAAATGGGTTGAAGCAGTTTCCCTTAGGAATGCTACAAAGAAACAGGTGGTAGAATTCTTTGAACTTAACATTTTATCCTGCGTTGGAACACCTCTTGAGATATTAACTGATAATGGATCAAATTTCAATTTTGATGTCATGCTCCACCTTGGTATCACATATGGCATCCAACTTTTCCAATCTTCCACTTATTACCCCTAGGGTAATGGATTGGCCAAGTCAACAAGTAAATTTTTGATTCAGATCCTTCAGAGAACAGTCAAAGACAACAAGTGTGATTGCCACACAAAGGTAAACTTTGCTTTATGGGCTGACCTGATAACCCCCAAGACTGCTACGTGATAAATTCCTTACACTTTGTTGTATAGAACCCCTTATGTTCTGCCTATTCACTTGCAAATTCCAACCTTCAGGTTGGCTATTGCTGAGGTAGAAGGTGATTTTCATCCCTTACAACATTTTTTAGACACACTTATTGGACTAGATGAGGTTAGAAAATATGCATTCCAACACCTCCAAAAGAAGCAATACATTGTAAATGTTCATTCCGTAAAAGAGCCAAAATGGTAAATTATAAAGTAGGGGATGATGTCCTACTATGGGACAAATCACATGAGGCCCCATCCAAACACTGCAATCTTGA
The DNA here is from genome assembly GCA_010110895.2 of Picea sitchensis. Taxonomy (NCBI): domain Eukaryota; kingdom Viridiplantae; phylum Streptophyta; class Pinopsida; order Pinales; family Pinaceae; genus Picea; species Picea sitchensis. The sequence goes on from SNQJ01S0006667.1 coordinate 155,826, forward strand.
TTCTTTATGGTTGGTTCCTTACACAATTTATGAGGTTTTAGGGACCAATGCTTCCAGATTAAAAACCTTGGATGGTGAACCGATCCAATTACTAGTGAATGGTCGCCACCTAAAGTTCATTTATGCTCGAGAAACCTCATATCTCTATACATATGTCACCACATTTGGATTTTCTTATTGTATGTATTTTCCCGTGTTTAGATTTTGAGATTTTGGCTTGTTTTATTTTAGTTTTGAGTGTAGGCCCCTTTTGGTTTTCCTCTTGATTTTTTCCTTCTTCATTTATTGTTGTAGGCTCCCTGTTTCTCTTTGATTTTGGTTTGTTTGATTTTAGTGAGAAAAGTAGCTCCCTTGTCATTATACGACTGTTTGAAAAGAGTGTCATCCTAGGAGTCCTTCTAGCATGCTTTTCCCAAAAGAAAATTGTGGTTTGGTATCACCTTAAATGAGAGTAAACTTGACTCCTATTAAGTTGAAGTCGACGGGGAAAGTCTAAGAGAGTTAGCATAACATTTATTGGAGAAGATGAAATTTGATGGCATGATGGATAACATAGCTATGTGATTGAAACTGCTCTTGCCCAAAACTTGTTATGTGACATTTCCCAAGCAACACTCTTTTGCCTACGAAGTGCAATCGCTTGAGATTTTTGAGATAATTCAACATCTTCTACACAAATTTTTCATATTTATTTACTCCCTTGATTGACCGGTTTGCTTGCTAGTTCTTTCTACCGTGGGTATCCGATTGCAAAAGATTCTCACTTTCTTATTTCTATGTCGAGAATCAAAGGCATGCATGAAACTTTGTGTTGAGCCAAGGTTCACCTAAAGCCTCGATTCTCATAGTTAATTCATAATCCAGGTGAGGGACCCACGTCACTTGGGCCATATTGCTCAACAAAACCCAGGTCATTAATCCTTTTTCTTCTATCCTTTATGAATCCTAGTATAAATCATTCTGTATATTTATATTTCACCACCTTCATTATTTAGTTTATCCCTAATGTGAAAAATGGTCCTCATACTACAATTGAATTTCCCCCCTCACCCAACTCGATTATTTCAAAAAGTATAACTTTATACCAAGTATCCGTGCATGTCACATGGGTGATCCCATTATTCAACATGCCTTGGAAGGCATTTTCCCTTCAACACCAAGAATGTTGACCTAAAAATCTTCTTCGGGCTCAACATGATGTTTCTCATTCTTCATATCTTCTCAAGCTAGCATGAAGGTTTCTCTTAGCATCCCATTAAGCCCCATTTCTAGTCAAATATAGTGATAGGAGTCATAGATACTATGGCCCTTAACCATGAAAGAGTATCGGTGGGTTTCATTTGATAACATAGTGACTTATTAGAAACTATAAGAGTATTATGAATCAATTTCAAGTCACTTAGTCTCAGTCAAATCAATTACATGGTGTTAGATTCAGTTTGGTCAATGCCTCCATTATCAAGTAGAGCTAAATGAATTTCAAAGTCATAGTTTTAACTAGCCTACTATCACCTATTGGACATTTGCATGACAATCATCAATATCCTTATGTCCATCAACATCTTGACGACACCCAAGTATGCTCATTCCTACCTTGTTCGACTTGTCTCAGAACCATGATCTTTTTCCATTAGGGGAGACCTTACTGAGATTATTTTTGAGTTCTAAAACCATCCCATATTATAATTCCCTATGTTAGGGCTTCCTAGTTCATATTTTATGAATTGAGGATTCAATTTGCAAAATTTTCAACGTTGGCCCCTTTCGCTGGTCACTAGGCAGGTCCTGTAGATTTTAACCTTATACAATATTTTACTGCAAATAGATTTTCAATAAAATAAGAAAAAAAATACAATGGAAAATACACACATTACACAAAGGTTTTTCTCCTAGAAACCCAAACCAGGAAAACCAACTTATTCTATATTCATTCATAGTGATACATTGTTTACAAGACAATATACATATAGGATCTAGTGGCATCCAAAATCCTAACCCAATGAACTAGATTAGTCAACAACCCTAATTCCTTAACCGGAAATAGAAAACCATTGAAAAAGACCATGTGCCGAAAAACTGCCCAACAATGGACATGAAAATCTAGGCGACATGAAAAATGAGGCAAAAATGCGACATGTTTCTCGAGTATTTTTTTTTTCTCGGGGGTAATTCCCCCCCTCAAACCCCCCTGCGTGCCTGGCGCATTGTAGCAAACACTAGAACTAGTTGTGAAAAGAATATAACACATACCCAACAAGTCCCATGTGAATAAGGTCTTTCACATAAATAAAATGAAATTTGTTCATTTGTTATGAAATGCAATGGTTCCAACCTATAGTGATCATGATAATGTTTCCAATAGGCTATCATATGCCTATTTTTGAACCTAGGTTGTTGAGAATGAACCTTCATAAGTTTAGAACTATTTTTAGAGGCCGATTTGATGACAATGGTTTAGGGTTAAAAAATTGCTATGGATGGGATTTGAATAAGAATATAAAAGTTCCCATGTTGTATTAGATTCTAAGGCATCACCTCATTTTCCTCATTCTGACATTAGATGACCCAGTTAGAGCTGTCACAAATCTTTGAACTGGTTGAGGCAGGATGGTCTAACCATGTGGCATGGTAGAGTTTCAGGGAATTGAAAGCAGTGTTTAATAGCCTCATCTCATGATTTTATTTCCACTTTGTGAGAGTACTCATCGATACTTGTCCATTGATACCTCATTTTCCTCAATTGGATATTGTATGGTGATGTGAAATATTTCACAAGATCAGGCATTTTTTGGTCTCCACGAGCCAATCAAGGTTTTAGAGAGTATATCTTCATGGGAAAAATTGGGGGCCTAGGTGGCACAAGGCCAGATTGCTAATCATGTATTATCAACGGGCTCATCGAGACCTTTTCGACGATGTGCTCCATGCCACATTCCAACCCCGTGTCAACCAACATCATTTTCAAGCTCAACTAACGAGGTCAAGTTTAAAGTCAAAGTCAAAGATTTGACTTAGCGCTATTTTCGAGGAAAATAAATACAATAATAAAAAAAAATTGAAAAATGGCTGAAAAATAGGAGCATGCCATGCATCCCCCCATGCAAAATTAGAAAAATAAAAAAAGGGAAAAATAGAAACCCTCTCCCCTCCTATTTCAAGCTCATTTGAGAGGTGCGTTGGAGGGGGAGAGGGCTTTGGTTTTGGACTAGAAGGATTCAAGCATAAGGGTTTAAGCAACATAACAAGGAAGGGGTTTCATACAACTTCCAACCAACTAAAATTATACGGGGGGATGATTTGTAATTTTATGGGTTATGACTATGGTTCACAAAGGGTATAAACTATATAATTTTTAATATAGTTATTTATTTTTAATTTAATTTAATTTATTTTTAATTTTAATTTATATATATATATATATATTATATATTTTTATATGTTAAATATAAATTAATTTTATAATAAATAATTAAAATAAATAAATTTTAAAATGATTTATAAACTATATGGTAAAAATTCATCCCCCCCCCCCAAGAGTCATTCACATAACTAATTCCAGAATTTCTTCATCTAGAGGCAAAATTTTCCCCGAAAAAAACCTAGACGATCACAATGGAATGAAGATCCCAGATATAATGATCGAGCCCACAAAATCAACCCATATTTCTAGTGAAACATTCAGGAGTGTCAGGAACTCCGAATTGACTTGGAGATAAGTGCCGAAAGGGAGGCCTAATTGGAGGCCTCTGGGAACAAATGTTTGAAATCTGATGGAGACCCATTTCAACTACAATAATGTAGGTCTGCAACAACCTATCAATTTTGATTTTTGACCCAAAATTCATATTTAATTTCAATTTTCTCCCTGATCAACCCTCCAACAAACACTTTCCCATGACCTTTCTGGGGCCATTTCTTGCTCATTTGGAGCCCGATTTGAGCCAAACAAAAGGAAGAGGAAGATGGTGGAAAAAGATACAACATGAAAGCATAATATTTTAGAATTGTGGTTTTTTTTCGTGAGGGAAAAACCTTCCAAGGTTGAGGTCCGGGGCTTCCTTTACCAAATCAAGCCCAGATTGAAACCACACTTCACCAATGCTCAAGGAAAATTTATAGGCAGCAAGTGGGAACTTCCTTACTTTCAATGACCAAACCCAAGACCCCCTTGTCATCTAAATCAAGATAAATTTTCCCCAAGCCTTGGGTCTTCACCCTAATGATTTTGGCAGCCATTGATGGCCCTTCAGACATTTCGAATTCACTAATTTAAAATTGAAAAATAGGGCCAACAATCAGATATGACATTGGGATAACACAAATCCCAAGGAAAATGATGAGGTGGCACCCAATTTTGTCATTGTCCCTAAATCACTCTTTTCCAAAAGTTGATATCTCTTGCATGATTTACTTTTTGAATAAAATATTGTAAATTAAAGTTTGAAATCAAATCTAGATTTGATTTAACTTGTTGAAAAAGGACAAAATAACTTTAGGGTTGGTCCACTTGTCACTTTTCCCAAAGTGACAAGTGTCTTGTGACCTAACCCTAGCCTCCTCTTCCCTTATAAATAAGAGGATGTATTTTGTACATGGGGGACTTGTTGAATATAACATAAAAGCTCTACTGATTTTTCTATAAGAGTTCTTAGTGTTTGTACTTACTTGTTATCCTTTTGGTTGTTGGGACTTATATGCTTTCTATTTAAGGGTTGAGGGTTAGTAGTAAATAATTTTTATGTTAGCTGTCTCGAGGAGGGATTGATTAGCTATGTATTTCTTGTTATTTCCTTGGGTTTAACTTGATGGTTTTCACATACTAACAACTGTTGTTTGACTTGTTTAAAGCGATTTTGTGCAGATTTTAGGAAGGATCTAGGCATATCAACAATAGTTAGTGGTCAGAAGGTCTAGGGCCCCCTTAGGATAGCCCTTAAAACCCCTTTTCTTTGCTATTCATAACTGTTTATTTCTCCTCTTTCCGTTCTTCATTTAGCTTCGATTTCCCCCCCGTTGATATTGCTATTCTAAATAGGCCAATTGACCATTTTGGTTAGTTTACCCTTACGAGACAACCATCTTAGTTGGTTGTTTTATACCTGTAATTTCCAATTT
>SNQJ01S0006667.1:163430-180375 GCA_010110895.2 Picea sitchensis
TTTTTTTTTTTTTTTTTTGAAAATTTGCAGAGGTATACACACCATGTTCTATGTACAACACATGTACATATGCGTTCTGCATATTATACAACCCGCGTACATACACAGGCTGCTTGAGCACAACATGCGTCTCTGTGTTCTGGAAGAGTTTTTACAAAATATTTTTCTTTCATGATAATAATCTCTTTGCTTCTCAGGTCTTCCTGAATTCTCCAGGGTCTCTGTTGATTGTATTTGGATAGGTTGAAGGATCATATTTTCTTGTATTTTGTAAAGATTATTTTTGTTTCTTTATCTCTTTTGTTTGTTGTCAAGGTTATGGGAAAACTTGTGAGCTTTAGGTCATCCTGTGGATTCCAGTGAATCCCATTTTTCAAGCAATGGATTAGGGTTTTTGTGAGTCTTTGGTTTGTTTTCTCTTTCCCTTGATTATGATTTGAAAAATGAAAAAATATCATTTGCTTGTTATTTTCATTTCTAAGCATATAAAAATAAAAAAATTGTTGTAGTTCATTAACTGCATTTGCATTTTATTGTGTATGTTTGTTTTGTAATTGTAGCATAGACTATTTTTATAAAAGAAAAGAGTTATGATTCCAAAGTTCCTTCTAGGCTACTTCCTTGAAAGTTTTAGTAGATTGCATTGCATTTTGAAACAAAAAATCATTCTAGGAAAAATTGCATTCTAGGATCTTGGTCTATATTTCGAAAAGTTTGCACTTTCAAAGTTTAAAAGCCTTTTTTTTTTAGTTGTAGAACGTAGTTTTTTTTCCGCACAATGTTCTAAACACACATTTTTTAATTCTTCTCTTTCGTCTCTTGAGATCACCACAAGTTTCACTTCCGTACATTTTGAGAAAATTAAGGCATTTAAAATCAACGATTAATACTAAAATCAACTAGAATTTTCTGTTTATAAGGTACACCAAGTAGTCTAGGCTTTAGGGCCTTGAAATAGGTGTGGAAAGGAAACTCTTCAAGGACGCTTAAATAAACTTAAGAGTATGTGATAGGGAGTGTAAAAGTCTAGTTTCGTAAGAGTTAGTCGGGACCCCCCTCTAACACATGGGCTAAACACGAGGTCGCGTGAGGAAAGGTAGAGGAGATAACCCCTCCAAAGCTGGACCAAACATAGTGGGGATTGTATATTGAGATAACCTCGAATCTGTCTGGGATCCTCAATTGTCTTCCAGACCATTTGCCTTCGGTTCCCTTGAAAGGCTTTGGACTTTGTTGTCCTTCTCATTATGATCAACCCGACTATCGACTGTACATGCATGGTGACTCATTGCGAGCTAGAAACCTAGTTTCCTTTTTGTAGGGACTTACACAAGTGACTATGGGGGTATAGAGCGGTACCTACGGTAGAGTTCATATTGCACTTTGTAGAGTATACCCATAGGGTGTTTCCGTGTTTGAGTTTTGCTTGCATTGGTAAGTTTCTCTAGTGTTGATTGGCGTAACTGTTCTTCTTGCCAGTCAGTTGATTGTTTGATTTTCCTTTAGGGACTTTTTTAGTGTGTGCTATGTGTTTCACACTAGCTTAAACTTAGAGTGTCAGTTGATCATTTCACAAGGTGGAAGATCAACAACTCCTCCATTCGCGTAGGCTTCAGAGCCTGTCGCTGGTTACTTTGGAGCCACGTCCACCACCACTAATGCAAAGGCTAGATCAAGAGGGTTCTTTTTAAGTGACCGGGCCACCATAAGTTGTTCCTGAGCCTGCTCCTAGAGAATATACACATGCACCAGAGGATTCTACCGTTTCTTACCTCAAAGCTGAAGGCTTCAGGCCCGCAAAATCTTCGATCACTGATTTATCAGTGCAACTTCTTATTCATATAGTCCCTCCTTAGGTGACTTCACCTGAGCATCGTTTTGTTAGATGAGTGGCAATGGAAGCAACTAATGATACCTCTTATGGGAGTCCTCATACTCCCATCTCGGTTTCCACGAGAGGGGGTGTCGTGACCCCTCCCCCACCTCCACCTATAAGGACTATGACTGACCAAACACCTACAACTTATGGCAGTGGCACATTCTCCTCAATGAATATGACCATTGTTCCTTCTATACATAACACGTTTGGTGATCCCTTTTCGTACGGGATTCCTGTTTTTGACTCTAGTTCAACCTTAACTTACTCTACTCTTCAGACTATTGGTCTGGGGGCAGGGAGTTCTAGTGATCCCTTACAAGGATCCTTCACGGGCACCACTGCTCCATTTAATGCTATCCATTACGGTGGAGTTCATATCCCTCCTCCGTCCCCTTTGCTCGGAGGTGCTTTCTAGCAGCCCTTCGGGCTCAATATCGGTTCCATCTTGTTCAATGGAGGGAGTCATGGGCCTCAGTCCTATATGAATTCGGTTGGGTATATGCATTTTTCTTTGTTTGGTGCTTTCATAAACAACGCTTTCTCATCATCCGCATTCTCGTCAGGGGGAAACCCCATCTTTAGTCAACCCAACCCTATGCAAGGATTCGTTCGTTCATAGGGAGTGACGACATGATATTTCTCATCTCAAGGTCTTGGAAATCCTTGGAAGGGATCTTTTCCTTTGTAAGGGATGTCGATAGGGGGAAAACCCTCCCACACATATTGGAACCCCAAGCAGGGTTCAATACTTATGCCAGGAGGATTGGCTGGGGGCATCCCCAACTAAGGTCCTTGGAATACCTTTCAGGGAGCAATACCTACCCAAGGTATGTCATCGAACTATGTGAATTTTTTGACGATGTTGAATCAAGCGCAAAATCCTTTTACTGGCCAAGGACACCATGGTTTCTACCAAAACCCTAGCCAACAAGAAATTTTTTCCTGGAAACCTAGTGGCACTCAAAACCCAGGCTTCTCTTTTCCTTTGAATCCACCACAACTTAGGTTACCTTTCCTAGCAACTCTTCATTTTTCAGACTTGTTGAGGTTGTTGAATGATATAATTTGTCATGATCTAGGTTTGCCTCCCATGCCGACTAAGTTTCCCTCAGACATACCTAAGTTTGAAGGCAATTCTGGCGAAGATCCAGGTGATCACGTTATGACATTTCATTTATGGTGCTCCTCCAACTCGTTGAAGGATGACTCTATTCAGTTGCATTTATTTCAACACACTCTTATAGGGGGTGTTGTGAAATGGTATATCGAGCTCGATAGATCGAAGTATTCTTACTTTAACAACTTGATAATGGTTTTCTTAAACCATTTACAATTACCAGCGAGACAAGATGCCGACACCGAGTTGTTGGCCAACTTCGAGCAAACGGAAGTTGTCCATATCTCCGATCACATCTGAGAATGGCATCGCCGAAAAAGATTGATCAAAGTGAAGGTCCCTCCCGGATTTTTTCTCGAGTGGTTCCTAAAGTCCTTGGTGCCTTGTGTCTCCAAAGATGTCGCGACTTCCAGAGTATTTTTCGAAGAAGAGGCTGTTATGAGAGCCCAACAACTGGAATTGATTTACTCTCAATCTAATATGGTGTACGAGATCCTCTTGAACGCACCATGATTGAATTTTGACAAGACCAAACAAAAGTTTGGGCCTCATGCCTATGGTATAGTAGGCTCAACAAAAAGTAATCCCATAGATTAGTTGACTAACCAGTTGCAACAATTATTGATTCAAAAAACTCTGGCCAACCAAATTTCTGTTTCGACTTCCCCCGCAACCCAAACATCAAAAGGGCATAGTGTTCATTCGACAAATCCCAAGGGTAACCAAAAACCAGAGAGAAATAGGAAATCCAAAGGAAAGAAGGGTAAGGGGGATAAAAAGGCTGCAAATAATGCTGGCGAGGGTAAAAATGAAAATAAGAAGGTGAAGTTTCTGTGTAATCTTTGCACGGACGATCACTTGACTCACCAATTTCCTTGGATTGAGGAAGCACAAAATATATTGGCACAAAAACAACGTGCCTTGTTAACTAAACCTTTCCCACAAGGGAAAAGTATGGCTCAAGCTTCCTCATCCATGAATGTACCTGGGGGAAATCAGGGAGCCTCCAAGCCTAATGCTAATAATGGAGCCACAATCGTATACATGATGAGATTAGATTCTCATCTGTAGACCAGGGCTCACGATTACGAAATGCCAGAATCTGTTGACAAGGGAAAATAAGCTTCCAACCCGCTGCCTCCTCAACCAACAACATTGTCCAACAAACCTCGACCAACCTGGATCTGGCTCCCCCACAGGAGCTAGATCCTGTTCTCAAGCTTATTTGGGCTCAATACTCTCTTACTACTCACAATCCTTTGGACTGGGTATTTCCCTACGACGAGGCGATTTTGGAGGAAATAACTGAGTTGGATAGACCTTAGGACGATCTTCACCATAGATCTTATTTTTTACCCGAGCTAAGGAGAGTATAAGCAAGAAAGTTCACCATGACCATGATCCTCTCCTGCACATAATCCCCCAACTTCAAAGTCTACAGTGGAAAGATAACTTTCTTCAGTGTTTTGTTGCCAACTATGCTGAGATTACTAAAGGGTTTATGCGTCTCTTGAAAAAAGGGGTCCCATTCTGTTGGGATGAAGTGGCTCAACACTCTTTCGAAGCGTTGAAACATGCTCTGACGTCTACCCCTCTGCTAAGTCCTTTGGATTATGGAAAGGATTTATTGTTGTAATTGGCTGCATCATAGTCTACTATTGGCATGGTCTTGGTTCAAGAGGATGATGCGCTCGAGGAGCATGCTATCTACTATCTTAGTGAAGGATTAATCAGACTGGAACTCAACTACACTCATGTTGAGAAACTGGCTTTGGTAGCTGTCCACTCTATCCAAAGGTTCTGTCATTACATTCTACTTCGCAAGACCACCGTCGTAGATGTCGTGAATCCTTTTCAATATGTGTTGACACGATGGTTCATTGGCGGGAAAATTAGTCGATGGATAGTCATTCTTCAAGAATTTGACTTGGACTTTGTTTCAGTGAAACATAAAATGTATTTGGTCTTCGCTGAGCTAATTTTGGAACTTCCAGTTGAGAGTGGTAATGATTTTCTTGAAGAGTCACTGATCAATGGGGATATTTTCCTTATTGCATCTTTGGACCCTTGGTATGGATATATACTTATGTATCTTCAGAATTTGAAGTGCCCTTCCTCTGCTTCTCACGATGAGCGTTGACATATAAGCCATCCAGTGCAAAACTATCTTATCATTGATGATACTTTGTATCATCGAGGAGTTGATTGCATTCTACATCGCTGTCTCACTCATGAAGAGGCAATGCTTGTGTTGAATGACTATCACACTTGAGCATATGGAGGTCACTTGTATGGGTTGGAAACAACCCAGAAAATTCTTCGCGTTGGATACTTCAGGCCCTCATTGATCAAATATTGTGTAGAGGCAGTCAAGAAGTGTCACTTGTGCCAGATCTTCTCTTGGAAGATGCGAGCACACCCTGCTCCCATGTTTTCGGTTATTGTTGTTCGTCCCTTCACTAAGTGGAGGATTGATTTCACTACATGTCACCTGAATTTGGCTAGGGGGCATCGTTACATCATCGTGGCAGTAGACTACTTCACTAAGTGGGTCGAGGCCATGCTGACATTTAGTAATGATAGAGAAACAACTGCTCTTTTCGTTTTTAACCAGATTGTATCCAGGTTCGGTATTTCGAAGGAGATTGTCATAGACCATGGTAGTCACTTCAAGAATAATATGATGACCAAGTTAACATCAAAAATTGGTTTTAAGCAAGAGCACTTGTCACCCTAATATCCACAAGTGAATGGTCAAATGGAGGCTTCCAATAAGTCTCTCAAGACTATTCTCCAATCGACGATCAATTCGACCAAGTCAAATTGGCATTTGATGCTGTACTCGACACTTTGGGTGTATCGAACCTTAGTCAAGTCTGCTAGTGGTTTTTTTCCTTTCCAACTCATTTACGGGATGGAGGAAGTCTTACCCATAGAGTGCCAAATTCCCTCTCTTAAGTTGGCATTGGCATTACTGACTGACACAACTCCACTTGAAGAGTGTCTCCTATATCTCAAGTAGCTCGATGAACAACGTCAAGATGTAGCCTTGGCCAATGAAGCTCACAAACAACATGTCAAGTGTCAGTATGATCGATCCATCCGCCCTAGAATTTTCTTCGAATGCGATCTTGTCTTGGTCTATGACCAAGATAAATATCCCTTGGGGCTAGGAAAATTCAAACCCATGTGGTTCAGACTGTTCATTGTTAAGAAAGTCTTAGAAAAAGGTGCTTATCAACTAGTTGACTTCGAAGGCAATGCTTTGTCTGAGCCTAGAAATGGGATCTACCTTAAGAAGTATTATGCTTAGGTTGGTCACCTGGGTGTGACTTCTTGTATATAATGCTTGTTTTATTTATACATTTTTTTCTTTTTGTCCTATGGATGTGTATTTTAATGTGTTTCTTTTCACTGTGGCAGATGTCAAGTGAATCTGAGGTTTATGTTGGGTTTGTGGATGGTGCTAGTTGACACACTCGGAGGCTTGCTTCCATAGCTTGGGTGATCTTTACGCCCATTGGTCAGTTGGTGTCTTCTGGAGGTATTTGTCTAGGCGAAGCAACCAATAATGTTTCTGAGTACAATACCATAATAGAATTACTACGTGATGCATTGTCACATGGTATCTATCACCTCCGAGTTTATCTATATTCTCAACTGGTTGTGTCTCATTTAAATGGAGTGTACCATGTCTATGATCCCACCCTTCACCGATGATTCCTTATGGTATGTCTCTTAGAATGATATTTTGATTATATTACATATATTCATGTTCCTAGGAGATCTAATCAACTAACTGATGCATTGGCTAATCATGTATTAGATTGGCATCTTGCATACACATAAAATTAAAAGCACACACATACACACATATGTAAAATACATTTGTACAAAAATGATTACTACATAAGGGAAAAAGATGTATATATATAATAATATTTCCACAAATAATGTCATAAGTACAAAATGTGGGCCATAAAGCCTCAAATAGAGCTGATATACATCGTCGGGCTTAAGCCCTCAATACATAAGAGAGTACAAAAAGAGTTCCCTCGACACATATAAGGTCCAAAGCTAACTATGGTCTAGGCCTGTTGGCCCTAGTGTAATTTACTACGATGTTTGCAAGACACGGAAATAACTAAACCCAAGTCCTGGGTATTCCTATCACATGCGGCTGCATGGCCGGGGGTAGGTCCTCAATCTCTGCCATCAACACAAGATGAGTGAGAGTTGTCAGGTTCCTCTCCACTCATTTCAATACTCTCTCATCCTCTCTGGCTAGTGGCCCTGCTGCCACTGCTGGTCCGACATCCTCTCGAGAACGACGCTTTTTTTGGCGAAGTCGGCTGGTCATACTGGTCCCATGTCTTTATATAACAAATTACTAAGTTAGTACTTTGATGTTACCATAAAAAGGATAACATTTTAAAACTAAAAATGAAATAAATTTAAAATATAAATAATGATGTGTACTTATCTCTCCATTCTCCTCAACAGGGGGCACATGCATATCAGGGTCACTTAGGAAACCGATCTCTGCATAGGGGTAGTCTTTGATCACAGGGATTTGATGGGCCCACCAGTCAAAGAACCTATCGTCGAACACCTCCTACACTCTCCCTGCTCCCTGTCGAGGAAAAAAAGCTGCCCATCTGCATAATGTTGGAAAGGAGGGAATATTTCCTTGTCATATCTCTCGTGGGCTAAGGATTAGCACTATATTAAAAATGAAAGCACACAACATGGTCCCAAACCCAAAGTTCTTGTGTGTTCTTCTCCTACAGTCCATCAGTTGTTTCTTCATACACTTGAGCATCATGGTGCTCTAGTCAAATATCATAGCCTGTAAACACTGAGTTACACAATGCATCTGTGCACGTGAGGCCTGGTAAAGTGTTGCGGATTCCGTAATTCGCCCAATCATATACAACACTATCCATAGGTTGAGGCTTGTTATCTTATGAATTGACACTTGAGAGCCTACTTTCTCAGTGCTAGCCTCGCAGTACATGCCAATGTAGTCCTCTATGTTGTGTGGTCATGGAAGGAACATCCTCAAGTTAACCGATACCCCCCTCTTAGAGAGACCGATCAAAAAGTATATATCCTTAGTAGTAGGAGTCAATGATTGACCCTCTAGCATGAATGCCTCTGCATCCGGGTTCTAGTACTCTATCAAATTATTTAGTAACCTATATTGTGCCTTCATGAATGAGAAATGAAATAACTTCCACATCCCACACTTCTTTAGCATAACAATGCCCCCTGGATCCTCTTCAACTAATATGTCTAGCTCCTCATGTTCTCTCTCTTGCCAATGGACATACATCTTGTTGCATAAAAAGTTTGAGGTTAGTCCCTTTTTCAAATATTTTTTGAATACTTTAAGAGATGTACACGTGCTGTTTTTAAGACAGTCGCGTATATACATGTGCTAAGTTTTTCTTAGCCCACATATATACGCGTGCTGAGCGTGGATAGCCTGCGTACACGCAGACCCACCTTTTTCTTTAGGGCGCACACCCTCTAAACAAATATAAAAGCAACAAACGATGAATGGAAATGATGGGAGAGGTCATGTGTACTTACTTGGTTCCAATTTGAAGTCTTTTTGTCCATCGTAGCTCCTTGAATTTGCATTTTAAGGAAGAGGGATTTTTCACTCTTTGGCTATTTTCCAATTTGCAATGGTTAAAATGCGCTGTCTACCCCTATTTATAGAATTTTTTGGCTCTTTTTGCCCCATTGTGGTCCTCTTTTTTCGCTATTCTTGGCTTGGTGGGTTCTTGGGTTTCCTTTTGGGGGATCTTTAGGTCATTATTATGAAATTTTTCTTTTCGTTTGGTGTTTTTATGAGATGGGTTACACTCACATCATCCCGTGGTGAAGTTGTATTTTTGACACTTTCTTGTAGGTTAGGTTCTCATCACCTTGCATCTTGCATTTTGTTGACTTTTTTTTCTTTTCCATATGATCGATCCCACCGAAGTATGACATAGAACTTTCTATGATGCTTTAGAAGTGTCGTAGTTAGGTGGTAGAGCCTCACTCTACATGGATTCCCTAGGTAGATCATTTGCTTCATTTTGGAATCCATGCTGTGAGTTTTCCATAGGCTTGGGAGTCCTTTTAGTCCTGCCATGACTGTGTGTTGAAACCTCATTCTTCTTCATCCTTTTATGGCCTATACACGAGGGATTCCCTAAGAGCATGGTTTGTTGTCTTTCAAGGTTGCTTAAACCTTGAAAGTGACATCTAAAAAGAATTTATTTATCCTTTTCGGTCTCATTCAGATTACTTAAGAAAAGGAACCCCCTTGGAGTATTCTTTAAGCCCTTTTCAGACTCTCTAAAATTGAAAATATTGCTAAGCAAGCTTGTTGACCTTCATGCTCATCAAGCTAAAATTTGAAGGCACATCTGTTCGATGATAGTTTACCCCTTTTTCGGTCCGAATGGCTATTTTTACGAAAAAGGTACGCCCTAGGAGCTACAATTCACTAGGAGAGTATCCTTAGGTGTAATTTTAACCCTTTTTTGAGCATGAGGGACTAAATTTGCGAAAATGGCCATTCTCCTTGGTTTTGGTTTATCTCTTTTTCAGGCCTTGGAGATTATCTACGAAAAAGGAAACCCCTTGGAGTCCATAGTTAAGCTCTTTTCAGACTTCCTAAATATGAAAATATAGTCGAGTGACATTTTTCTTTTCACACTCGTTAATTGGTCTAGAAGGAATATCTATTTGGCATAAGTTTAGACCTTTTTCTGGCCAATATATTACCTAGGAAAAAGGTATGCCTTAGGAGATATGTCTCGCTAGGAGAGCTTTCCTAAGTTATGTTTTATACCTTTTCAGGTTCAGGGGACTAAATTGTGAAAAAGGAGGTGAGTCCATAGTTAATCTCTTTTCAGACTCCTTAAAATTGAAAAGATAGCTGAGTGATCTTGTCTATGTCACACTCGTTAAATTAGTTTTGAAGAGACGTCATTTTGGTATAAGTTTAACCCTTTTACAGACTGACTAGAATAATTACAAAAAATGAATACTCTGGCCCTAGTGACCAAAAGAGTTCTCCTTGGTATGATTTTATTCTTTTTAGGTCCCCAAGACTAACCTTATGAAAAATATCACTATGGAGTCTTCTTTTAGTGTTTTTCAGACTCTCTAAAAGTGAAAAACCACCAAGTTTACCTTCTTTGGGGTTGTAAAAATTTCTCATGGAAGGAGTCTTGTTGTGTCATGTTGTAATCACATCACATGTCTCATCCTTGCATCTTTGGCCTAATGTCGGATTCATGTTTATATTACTGAACCTTTAGAGCATTCCTTAGGTGCAAGCCTTGTAGCAATTTTTTCCCTTGTGATCTGACACCTTGACCCATGGAGGAATTTTACTGAGTGTCCTTATCCTGCACATTTCTCCTTGCACTAAGCATCAATATGTTCCATGTGCTTTGAACCAATTTTCTTTCCCGTGACATTCATTCCTCCTTTGTAACATATAATTTTTTTATTCTTTTTCAAGCTCGTTAAAAATTTGAAAAAGACAAAAAAATTAAATATTCCAAAAAGAGGGGACAGGATATACATTCTCTTTTATCAGCAACAAGATACTCACCCTTGGACAAAGCACATCCTTTGTTTTTTCTCCAAGCATTGAGATCTAGTATGACCTTAGGAAGTTGTTCACATTACATAGAGTTGTGTCCTCCTCCGTTTGGTTACTCTTCCAAACATATGGAGAGTTTGTGGTGACTCCTATGTCACATACTTATGTCAATAATATGTTTCCTGAGTCTCATCATTTTATCGTGCTTTTGTCCAAGGGAATTTTTTCCAACCCGAGTCGACCATTCTACAATTGGTCTCTTGACTTTCATGAGTTGACCATTCCGAGAATCCATTCAAGTTCAGGTTTGGAATCAATGAAGTTCGGTACCTGTTGTTCAATTTATTCCAGTCTTTCAATGACAGTTTGTCAAAGACCTCAGGGTAGTGAGTCCTACACCACTATTATACTCCTACCTAAGTTTTGAAGACCTTGAATATATTACTCGAGTTATGAAGGTACCATCTCCAACTACAAGAATTGATGCTTCTTGAAGATGCATATCACATTGTACTTATATATCTTCAGATGATTTTGAGATGTAGCTCCATTGTGTATTATTTGTGGCTACATTCTATATAGACATTTTTATTTGTCTCGTAGTCGTGATTATTTTATATGACATGGATCTATAGTGTACTTGATTGGAAACGATGCTTAGTTTGTCCCGAGCATGGGTATGCCCGCCTCAGAGAGATTATTATTATTTTGCAGATGACACGCTCACGAACACTCGTCTTGGGCTCACTTGACTCCATGCCTTCCCATTGTGTAAAGATGTTGTATTTCGGCCATCAATTGCTTTTCTGACCTCACACATTAGGGGGCATCTATTATAGTCCAAAAATGCCACATCTATGCATCCAATACATTGGCCCATCCATTTTCATACTTTTCCAGACATATTGCTGAGGTTTCCTTCTAAAAAACAAAATTTTGGATAATGTATGCACCCTGCTGCACTATTATCCCGCATACATATGTGTGTTGCATGTTAGTCCACCCATGTACATACACTTGCTTCATGCTATTTATCCCGTGTTTACCTCCAAAAATTGAAAAAATATAAAATTGCATGGATTTCGGTGGAGTTTACGGGCTATGGAGGGTTTTCTAACCATTTTACCCCTTGTAGCCCATCCCCAAACTGAATAACCATATTTTTATCATATAAAAAGAAGTCCAGGGGAGTCATTTAGACATATGAACAAGAGAATAAGAAAACTCTACCAAAATCCTTTCCCTCTCATTGCCCAAGTTTTGCATCTTGCTCTAAGTTTTATCCTAAGCTTTCCCCTCCATCCATTCTCCCTATACAATCCTTCCTTCTTCCCTTGATGGCATGTTGGTTGTGAGAATTCTATGTGGGATTGGTGCACTTGGAGTCACGACAGAGGAGCCCGGACTTGGTTCGTAGAGCGGTGTCCGCAAGCAAAGGTTTTAACCTTTCATCTTGTATATGAATAAAAGAGATTATCTTTGTCCCAAAACTTTATATGTACATGTTCTTATATATTTGATCATTCACATCTATATTTAGGCTTTTAAGTGATTACTAGAGATTGCATATGCTTTTGTGTTGTATTTCTAATCTATTGCAGGTCAACTTTGGGAGGATAACTGTGATCTAAGAGGCAATCACAAGTGGAAGAGGTCTACATCAATCGTAAGGATTCAAGGTGCTCTTCTTAACCTTATCTTTCCTTTCTCTTATCACTTAGTCTAGATGTTTTTGGGGTAGATTAGAGATAAGTTAGTCTTTTAAGGAAGTTATCACTCTCCCTATTACTTAGGCCTAGTTTAGGGGGGATTTCCCCATAGCACTATTGCAACTTACCGAAGGGATGTAATTGCATTTTCATACCCTAGTTTTCAACTTTTAAAAGTCCTAGGACTAATTTCCAGGATATTTTGGGTAATTCAAGGCAATTATGGGCATGTTTTCATTCATTATAAATCCCAAACAACTTGTTGTTCATCACTTATAGTCACCTTAAATGATATGTATGTAGCCTTCTAAAGGCGTTTTGATTCTTAGTTTTTAGTATTTTGCAGAAGTCATTCACTATGCAATTGTTTTGAACCACAGTTTACCCTGAGAACCGATTTCGAACATTTTCCCAAAGCGAACAACTTGATGTTCTCTTTCATTAGTTTGATGGTATGAAAAATTAGCATTCTCATTTTCACCCTCTTGTCCGTAAAAATTCAGCCCCAAGCATTTTTGACCACCCAGGAAGTTGAGGGAGGACAATACCCAACTTGGGTGGTCCTAAGAGGTATTTTACGCAAGTCCCTCACCTCTTCTTCTTCCCCTTTTCATTGCCTTAGACACATGGCCATCTGGGGTGTAGGTAGTCTCTACCTCGTGCCAAGATATCAAAGAGTTTGTAAATGACTTCATAGTTGGATAGATGGGATCTGTCCCAACGAACAAATTTTGCTTATAACACCTAGCTGGATTCCTAGATCCAAGAAACTTTTGTTTTTCCTAGCCCTCCATGCTCGAAGCTCCAAGAACAGAAAAAATATTCTAGGATACAATCTGTGAATAACCAGTCAAAAAATTATGTTCGATTGAATTTTTAGATTTGTTTTCCTGCCTAATCAACCAACCCCCTCTCTTCCTTTTCTTCCCCCTTTATTACTCTCTCCACCACCTTTTCCTAATTCCTCTTCCTTCCTACATGACCAACCTCCTTGGTAATGAGAGTCATCCTTGACTACCCTTTCTATTATATGGCTGCCAATCCTTATCCTAGGGAGGTAAAATAGAATAATAATTTAATACAAATTTAAAACAATCTGACATATGCACATGTTAACCCTTTAACATATTTGATTTCCATTTAAGACCTAGGTGATAACTAACTTATTTATAATTGTTTATTTCTTCACAGAAACCAACCAAAATTATTGAATGCCTATATTGCCAATGATATTTGTATTCATATCTTATAGTTTTCTATTCACCAAATAGTTAATTAATTAATTAATAATATATTTTAGTAAGTAATGTGTTTAAAAAACCGTAATAATGTACACATGCTAGGTATGTAGGCATAGCTACCACACACATATCCCACACATGTACTATAATAACAAGTGATGTTCCTAATGCATAGTTCTTAATTGTTCACAATTATTCATGCATAGTAACAAGTCATGTAAATCAATGATCAAATAATCCTCATTAATGAAAGCATAATAATGCAACATTCATCCATCATTATACTTAAATTACATGAATTGAATTAAACATGTGCTCTAAACATGGTAGGAAATAGGTAAGGAAATAAAGAACAATACATTTAATCCCAAGCGAGATCCTCAACTAACTAAGAATATTCCCTTCTTCTAAACACCTACTTCCATATTGCATATTCCATCCCTTCCTTTGTTGCAATACGTTCAAGCATCAACTATATGAACCTAATATCAAATATAACCCAAAGGTGAAAGCATCGACTATATTGACCTACCTTCCCCAACAAGAAATTGATAGTCGTCATCACACGTCTAGGGGAGCATGGATAACACAACCCACCCTCAACTCTAAGTTTTACAAGATACATGATGGGAAATAGATCCACCCCTCCTGATAGAACTAGGATTAGTGCCCTATCATCAACCATAATGTGCAACTATTGTTGTTCTTAGATCTACATCATCGAATAAATAGTCTAGGCAACTGTGCTTTCCGTCAAAACCACATTTACCCATAGATCACAACAATGTTTGGAACTAGTAATTAAATCATAAAATAATGCTTAATAATACACAACCACTATTCTAATTTCCACGATATTGATGTTACCTCAATGCTATAGTTATTTGGCTATTGCCTTTCCCATTAACCCACATGTTAACTTACAAAACCACATCATCATGCATATCCATATAACAATTTCATGATATTAACAATGTTGCCATTGGCATTTAATGTAAGCAAAGTATATTTATTTACCATATGTGTTCCTCAGGGCGGAACTTAAAGGCCTTAAAATAATAAGTTGTGGATTGCAACTTTAATAATTATATAAGTTTGAATATATAATTTTATCACTTATTATTGTTGTTGTGATGAAGATGATGATGATGGTGATTAATTTCCATTGAGACCAAAATTGGTCTATTAAAATTTAAGAAAGGTAAGAGATTACTTAGATTTATTTAGAATTTTGTTTCTGTGCTCGAAAATCATTAAGGGAAGCGTTCCAAGATCACCATAGTTTTGATGACCTAAGAGGTTAAGAAGGTAGGTATTGTGATAGATATTTTGAAATTGTGATCTAAATTGGGTATATGTGGGGCACTCTAGGATAAAGGATTTTCATCTTCAACCCACTTAGTGTCACAATGATGATATATTCTTTCGTCCCACGGTGTTTTGGGAATTGTCCAATGTTGAGTTTCCTTATTCAAATTATGGGAGTTGGTTCTTATTTTAACAATGTTGATTTTCTTCTTTGTGCTAGTCAAAATCAAGGTATTTTTGATCTTCTAGATTAGGGTTGACCACCTCCTTAATGTAGTATCTTAATTTCTTTTCATCCTCTAATTATTTATCACACCACATATTCTCCTTAAATTTAGATGTAATAATATTTTTAACATTATCGATATTCTACAGAAGGGGACAACCTTGCTTGAATCCTATATTACAATTGATTTATTCTGACCAGCCCTTAGTGTTCCTAAACTTGGATAACACTCTCATATAACCTTACCACAATAGCTCATAGATTGGAAGGAAATTTTATCTTTTCTAACCTATTCCAAAGGCTAGTCCTGGGTACTATGTCAAAAGATTTTCTAAAATCAACGAAACAACAAAAAATATTGGTTTTATTATTGAAACACTCCTCCATAATGATCCTAAGCATAACAATATGGTCCACAATTAAATGTTATCCTCTAAAGCTGGCTTGGCCTTTATTTTTATTTTTTCCATCGTTTTCAAGCCATATGATGGACTTCTTTTCCAAAATACTTCCGTATATCTTGGCTAAGCTGGGAACACTTTATCAATATCTGACATAAATATGAATACGATTGTTTGAAAAATGTAGCCAACATTGAGTGCATTAAATCTTTATTACATACAAATCCATGGCATCATAAAAAAAATGCCATGAACACTAAGATCATGTAAAACTTTCAACTATGTGGCTACAAAAACTAAAAGTGTTATAGAAACATCAAACAAGACCTAACAGGAACAAACTAATGGAAACCACTAAATGCCTAATCGACAAACTAGTGTCAACCCTGAAGAAGAGTTTGCAATGCTACTAATTTACATGAAAATAGACATTCATACCAACACTAACTATACAAAAAAGCATTAAATGTTGTTAAATTTAATAGTATGAAAATAGATGCTTGATAAACATAAAATATATAACAATGAGTATACTCATGTTATCCTCGGGCTAGTAATGACATTTTGGAATCTTTTATGAACTTCAAAAGTACCTCAAAGAAGTTAGGTTCCACGTCATGAACGACAAAACTCAAAATTTGAACCATATTTGACAACCAAAATATTCAATGATGAGCATTTTGACCATCAAATTCCTATAGTCATTGGTATTACAAGCCACTTGTTTACATGGGAAAGACAATCTTAGAGAGGTGAAGTATTAAATACAAACACTTCGGTAATACCAACACAAATCCATTTTTAACCATGTATTTGTTAAGCATTAAAATGAATAAAAAAGAAATCGAGAGACAAACATCGATGTAAAAATTGATATATATATATATATATATATATATATATTCCAAGGAAAAAATGTATTTTGTATTCAAGTAGAATATAAAATACAATCATAAGGTGTTCAATGTACTGACCACAAGTGTCCTAAAGATGAGGGCCTTGAAAGACCAAAAACTGAGATGATCAAGACTCTAAAGAACCACCAAAGACAATATGACACCGACATATATAAAAGCTCAATGCACTAACTATGTGCACCCCAAAAAGTAGGGCCTTGAAATCCCAAAAGACTGAGCAGATCAAGGCTCCAAGAACTGTCAAAGACAATATGCCACTAATATACTACAACAAAAAAACTATCCATTGATAGCATAGAAACCATCAAACCATCAGAAAGAGAAATTAAGATTACACATCTCAACTTAAAATTCACATTAAAAGGCCTATAGCCTGGATATGCTCGAAGCCATTACAACAATATACTCATTATGAGCACAACACATCACTTGTGGAAATTGAATCCGAGTGGGGAGGATAACAATCATTCCTGCTAACCACCCGAGCTAAACCCAATTCACACACACACACACACACACACACACACACACA
>SNQJ01S0006667.1:189560-207404 GCA_010110895.2 Picea sitchensis
TTCATGGCGGTTGTGTCAGCCTGAAAATGTCCTCCAACTGCTCCTGCATGGGATTCATTGACGATATCCTCTCATTCATGTTTTGGCACACATCTTCTGAACACATCGTCCATTCCCATTTTGTATAAGTATCTGTTAATGATTGTGAATGGTGCATCTTTCACGACTAGCGTTTTCTTTTTGTTTGTCGGGAGGTCCTCCAGGGCCTTTCCTTCTTCTATGAAATTGGCAATGTCTTCTAAATCCTTAGGTACAGCTTCAACTCTGAATAAGTGTGCATCTGGGAGGTCATCGTCTATGCTTATCATATCTTCTCTTATTTCTAATCATGATAGGTGATTAGGTTAAACATTATTTTTCCCTGGTCAAATGATTACATCAAATTCAAATTCCTGAAATAATAGTAACCACCAACAAATCTTGCCTTGATGGACTCATTTATTGACTAAGTATCTTAATTCTTGATGGTCTATGAAAACTGTAAAAGGGTTTGCCAATAAATAATGACAAAACTTTTGTAGTGTGAAAATCATTGATAAGGCTTCTCGTTCCATAGTTGAATAGTTTCTTTCTGCTTTATTCAGTTTCTGACTTGCATATGCATTTGGGTGATCCATTGTGTCATTGTATGGTTGAGCTAGAACCGACCCAACAACTACGTTTGACGCATCGACATGGACATGAAACTTTCTCGACCAGTATGGAAATTTGTGAATAAGTGCTTCAACCAACTTCTTCTTTAAAAATTCGAAGGGTTCTTGGCAGTCTTGGCTCCATTTGAATTCGACATCTTTTTGTAGAAGCTCGTCCATTGGGAAGGTGATGTCTGAGTAGTGACATATAAACTTCCTATAATAGCTAGTATGACCCAATAGAATTTTGATCTGTTTTTTTTTATTTATGGGGGGTTTTAGATCAAGTATTATCTTTATTTTAGCCATGTCGACCTTCACTCCATCTTTACATACCACGTGTCCAAGCAATATTCCAATAGGTGTGGCGAATATGCATTTTCTGATGTTTAGTGATAGTTGAATCTGTCTGCAATTTTCTAACATAAGTTGAATCCATTGTATGTGATTTCTGAGTAGACTATAGATTGTCCAATCGTCGAAGTATACAACCATGGTTTTGTAGATGTACTCTTGGAATGCTTTGACCACTATTCTTGAAAAAAATGTTGGCACGTTCTTTAGTCTGAATGGCATGACTCTATAAGAAAAAGATCCAAATTCCAACATGAAATTTGTTTTTTCTTATCTTCTTTTGCGATTGGCACCTGGTTATACTATGAGAATCCATCAGTAAATGAATAAAATTCATGACCAGTGACTTCGTTTATGATTTCATTAGCAAAAGGGGTGGGGAACCGATCTGTCACAGTTTGTTTATTGAGTGCCCGGAAGTCGACACAAATTCTTAACTTCTTTGTATCATGCTTCTTTGGTTGTACCACGATCGAACTTGCCCATTCTTCTTTGTCGATGGGATAAATAATTCTTGCTTGTACCATTCCTTCGATCTCTTTTTGAATGATTAGTTTGTACTTATGTGCTAACTTGTATGGTCATTTTTTAATTGGCTTTTCTCTTGGGATCAGTTCGATATTTATTTCACCCATTTCTCCTACAAGTCCTTTAAGGTCCTTGTAGTCACGTGCAACAACATCTTGGTATTCTTTCATTAGACTAACTATGTCGATTGTTTTCTTGTCAGACCAATAGTCACCTACTCGCACCATTTTTTATCGGTCATCATTTGATATGTCGAAATCTTTCGTTCTTATTTTTGCGTCCATCCATTCATGTGGCTTTGCTTCGTTGAGATGGCGTTCTCCTTCTTCGATTTTCATAAAGATTTTTGGGAAGTCTGGTTGTTCTTGGTCCTCTTTGTGTTCTGTGGCTATACTTAATACTGATTTCACATGATTATGTAATGTTGGATGGTCTTTATTCCATTGGAAGCTTTGTCATGGCCATTTTTTATTCTCCATATCAATCCTCAGTGCAGTCGAGATTTCCTCATTTTCTACCAACACAAAGTTGCACGTCGATTTTGATCCTCGATCGAACAACATCTTTGCTTTTTCTTTCTATTGAGCCGATGAAGGAATTTCTAGAAATATTTTTATTTGGCATGCTGCGTCTTTCAAGTGTTCTTCTATTGGATTAAATTCGAAGTCTTAGACACAATTTATTTTGATTTCGGCCTAGTTGGAAGTGTGGTCATGGGATTCTTCAATTTCCTACCATTTGCTTGGTATCTCATCTAATGCACTTGAGAACATATGGGGCCATACCCTTTCATCCTTGTATCCAATTCTTCGCCATTCACTTTCACAACGTTAGATATGCTATGCTGGATTGTATCCAATTTTGAATGTAGGAATATATGCATCTTTGGATAGTTTCTTGTCACCGAATCTTTCAACGAAGTATGTCGACACAATCGTCCATGTTTGTAATCAGGGGGAATGTGTTTCCCACCATCTTGCAGCCTAGATTTTGAAAGTTTCCACAAGACTTTTTGTTCTTCCTTGCTCTCCTATGGATTTTTCTACCTCTTCCACATGGGTCGAAGGGGTATGTCGTTCGTTATATCGCAAGGGTTTTCTTATCTAATTGTTAGTCGGAATGATAGTGGGAGTTTGTCAGGTTATGTTTTCATAAACTATTGGTACAACCTGGATTGAATAGCACATCTTAAGATGTTTCTTTGGAATAACTTCGATAGACCAAAAATCTTTCACATGTGCTTCATAATTCTGTATTTTCTAGTTGTATAAGGTGGAGTCAGAGTTATGTCCGACCGACATGGGAGATTCTCTCAAAATTTCTCCTTCTACGATTGGTTCTATATAATCTTTTTGTTCGTTATTTATCTGATATAAACATCTGGGTTCTTGATCTTCGTCCCATGACTCCATCCATGGTTTTCCTTCCTTTGGATCTAGGGGGATACTTATTTTTATCCCACTTCCTTTCAATTTGATTATATCTCTTTCCAGGGAGATAGTTGCTTTCATTCGTCGACCCCATGGCTGATCGACAAGAACTGCATATGCTGGCATTCCTTCAACAAGTTTGATCACCTCAAAGTCGACTAAAGTTGGTATTCCCATAATTTGTGTTTCAACATTTCTTAGTATTCTAATTGGTTCTATTAATATCTAATAAACTAACTTAAGGTAATTCATCGTGGGTGCTAGGTTAGGTCAGCCCATTCGTACCCATGTTTCTCGTGGTAAAATATTAACTTGTGAACCAAAATCAACTACCACCTGATGGATCATCATTCCTTCAATTTCCAGGTTGACTCGTGGATCATAATCTTTGTTATTATAAGAGATATAATTTGCATCCTTGGTTGGTTTCTGACCATCTTTGTATTTTCGTAGTATGTTGAGTAACTCCAATAGCCTACTTATCGATTGTTTTCCTTTGAGTAGTTGAAAAAATTCCTGGATGGTGTCTTCATCTCGACTTCTTGGATTTTGTTGATCTTCTGTGGCATTCCTGAAGAATTTAAGAGCTTCTTGTTAGATAATCCAAAATACAAATATCGAGTAGTTGAAAAAATTCTTGGATGGTGTCTTCATTTTGATTTCTTGGGTTTTGTTGATCTTCTGTGGCATTCCTGAAGAATTTAAGAGCTTCTTGTTAGCTAATCCAAAATACAAATATCATAGTTTATAGTTAGAATAAAATGATTATTAATTTTAGAATACAACCAGTTAATCTAGAATATTTGATTAATAAATGGAGACTTTTAGAAATATAATATTGTTGTAAAAGATATGACCTAGAAAGGTGTCGTATCTTAGGGTCTAAATTAGAAGTATTGTTATAAGATGGTTAAGATAGTATTTATTGTAAATGAACACTTGTTTATTTAATAAGTGATCCATATCTAGAGTTTTGTTAGGACATTTAGCTTATATATAGCTCATTGCAAGAGTATCGTGTTGTTTGGGTGTAAACTCTTGCAAAGTCTCATGTAATTTCTTTTCCTATTTACTAAAAGTGTGTGTCTGAGGACACTTCTGCCATTATTGTGGTATCAGAGATCCAGTAATGCTGCTAAACTAAAGAGGAGATTAGCTGATCAGAGGAAGAGATCCCAACGCTACAGGCCAAGGGAAAACGTCAGCGCATACTCTGTCAGTAAATTGGCCGCTATTGTTCAATTTTTTAAAAAGGAAAATAAATCCATTATTACTATTTTTTTACTTTACTTCAACATTACAGATTTAAGTCATTGGACTCAATAAATTGATTTTGCAAATTGTAAATCCTGAAATTGACAAATTTGTCCATGGCGAATAAGTTCTGGCAAAGTAACTTCTTGTGTTAAACGCTCACAGCCTCTCCAATCTTCTGTTATATTAAATTATCACTATTATATTCTTAAAACTGTGATAAGAATACAAACGCAACTGTGAAAAGCATCAACAGGTAACAAAGAACTTGCACGATTCTGTTTTGGTCGAATCTAGAGTTAGAAGTGGTGAATTGAATGTTGGTTGAGGTCCCATCAAATTGTTGGACGTATTTATCTTAGGTGGGAGATCCTCTTGCAGATTCTTTGGCAAGCCCATAATAGTCGACATCCATCACCATTAATCGCCCATCAGCAGAGGTTTTCCAGAGTGTTCCATACCCCTGGCCGCCTCTTGTTGGATACTGACCGTCTTGTGTGGTATTAATTGTATATTAAATTTACCATGTATTTCCTCCTTCGTATTTGCTTCTCAAGGCCTGTTGGTAATTTCATTAAAGTCTGTGTTGGGTCAAGTCCCTAGTTAGATTCTGTCGGGAAACAAATGTCAGAATATTCTCTATGCAGGAACTCTGGAGTCTAAAAAGGAATCAACTCCTCCATCCATGCTCACGATTCATTCTATGTGCGGGCCGATCCATTCTTAACTGATGTGGGGAAGGAATCAACTCCTCCATCCATGTGCGCGATCCATTATGAACTGAAGAGAGTTGACAATAGTCCGCATGGAGCAATTGGCATTCAATCTCTTCATGAATATGATGTGAAAATTGCAGCGGTTTCTTGATTCGAGTCTTCGTTGCTTTAGAACGACATCCAAAGCCACTCGATCCTCTGATTTGTGTAGTGCTTCTCACTTGCCTCATGTAGCATAATATTTAGTGATGCTATATCACTCCAACGTGACGATCTTGGACCAGAATCCAAGATGTTGGAGCTATTGTACGTTGTGGATTCAAATTCAAAGACAAAAATTTCCTTGGCAGCAGCTTGATTTTTTTTCAAAGGCCATAGTTTACTTGTTGGTATATCAAAGGATTCAAGCATATCAAGTGTTTTTTTTTGGGAGTAAAATTTTTTCTTTTTGTAACTCAAAGTCCTTTTACTTTTAGGGGGGGCAAATTGCTGTGAGCATTGTAAAGTGTAAAATTTTGAAAGCTCCTTGGAATTCAATTAGAGCCTGCCAGCTCAACCATTTTCCTCATTTCAACGACTATACGAGGTCAAGCCTAGCCTCCAAGTCTCCGACATATCATTTTTGTGTGATGTGTCTCGTTTTTTTCTCATCTTGATATCTCTTTTCTTGATTCCTTTTTTGGTGCATAAATTCAACAACTACAATGTCAAAAATTAATTAATTTATTCTCTCGATTCCCATAAACTTGAAGGCATAAAATCATACAAGACATGGAAACTTCTCATTGAAAGTATTCTTATTTACAATGAACTTTGGTGTGATATTTGTAATGAAGATACTAAGCTAACTAAGCCTATAGATGCAGTGACATTAGTAAAATGGGAAGTTAAAAATACCAAAGCATTAACACTTATTAAATCTCCAGTTAATGATGAGATGTATGTTCACATTGAAAATACCACTGATGCGTGGTCTGCTTCGAAAGTTTTTAAAGATTTATTTGGATACTCAACAATCCAAAATTTGATCTTCAATTAAAGTTGCTTCAATAGAAATTGACTAAAGGAGGTGATGTATATGAATATATTTACATTCTTAAGAACATTAAGCAGAAATACTAAACGTTGGTTTTCAAGCAATAGATGATAGTTTCATGACCACAATCTTAATCGTTGGATTGCCTCTTCCTATACACATTTTTTGAAACTTTACAAGTAACTGGCAAGTTTGACAAGCTTACATTTGATGAACTTAGTGAACTATTATCTCAACATACTGCAAACTTTTGGAAAAACAAATTGGAGAAGATTTTTTTCAGCTGCTAGCACAAGTAAGTCTTCAAGTGACAATTATAGCAAAGCAGTAGGAAGAGGGAAATTTTTTTACAAGGTCGGTCGGCTAAAGTAGAGAAAAAATACCTTTCAAGGCAGGGACAACAATCAAGGAAGAGGTAACAATCAAGGAAGAGGGTATTTTCAACTCAGAGGAAACAATCATGGCAGAGGAAACAGTCAAGGCAAATGGTATTTTCAAAGAAGAGGAAATAGTCAAGGCATAGGCTATTTTCAAGGCAATACTACAAGGCAGAGTACAAACTCCACATAGAAATCAAAGTAGGGGCAAAGGACAAAATTTCTAGTAGGGAGAGAGACTTCACCAAATTGCAAAAAGATGTAACAAAGTTGGTCATTATGCATAAGATTGTCGAACTTCCATTGATAAAATCTCCAAGTTTCATCAAAACACAACACGGTTTGCAAATGATCGAAATGATGATGATTCAGAATATGTGTTTACCTCATCTCAACATTACAGATTTCCAATCGATTTTCAAAGTGATTATGAAGATGATTGGATTTTAGATTCAGGAGCATCTCAACACATGACTTTCATATGTGATTTCTTTTGGAATTTTCAAGAATGCCATCTTAATTCCTTCTTTCTTCTTGCAGATAATACAAAACATACTCCTTATGGAAGAGTAGTCGTTAAAGTTTATTTACCTAATATTGGAGAAATAATGATTTCAAATGTATGGTATGTACCCACCTTCAAAAATAATTTGTTTTCTTTAGTCACGATTCGACAAGCATGACATCAGGTGATTATGGAAGATGGTTTAGTTAAGATAAATTCACCAAACAGAATATGAAAACAATGATGACAAGTTATGAAGATGGAAAACTATTAAGGATGAAAGGAACAGTTATTCCAAGACATTTAGACTTTGCAGGAACAGTGAGTGCAGTTATCTCCCCTATTAGATTGTGGCATGTGAGATATGGACATCTCAACTTTGAAAGTCTCTCTCAACCGCAAAAACAAGGGATGGTTAAGGTACTTCCCACTTTCAAAAAGGAAACTCAAAATGTGAAGCATGCATTTATGGTAAACAAATAGAGCCTAGAAAGTTTTTCAAAAGTCATGCATGCAGCAAATCTAAGGGTCAGCAACTATTCACAAAGGATGCTCAGGACTTCGAAACTTCTTTCTGGTTGTAAATATTTTTACCTTTTGTTGATGATTTAGAGGAATAACTTGGCTTCTACTTTGGAAGCAAAAGTATTTGAAAATTTAAGATTTTTCGTCAACTTGTTGAAACCCAAGTTAAAGAAAAGATATGCACACTCAGGACAGATAATGCATGGAGAATTCACTTCTAATGAATTCAACATCTATTGCACAAAAAATGGGATAATAAGACATCTTACTAATTTCTACACTCCTCAAAAAAACGGAGTCACAGAATCTAATGAATCACACTTTGTTAGAAATGGCAAGATCTATGTTGAGTCTTAAAAGGTTAAGTTCTACATATTGGGCATAAGCAATCCATATAGCTATCTACTTATGAACATATCTCCAACCGCCTCTTTGGATGGAATCACACCTTATGAAGCATGGTTTGGTTTCAAACCTCGAGTTAAACATGTTAGAGTTTTTGGATCAGTATGATATGACTTAGTTCCAAAAGAAAAATGAACTAAGCTTGACCCAAGAAGCTTGAAATGCACAAATATTGGGTATTCTGATGAGAAGAAAGGGTAATGAATTTTGTCCAATGGAAAATTTATTGTGAGAAGGGATGTAGTTTTTTTGATGAAACTGAAAGTATGAGTGTTGAAGAAATAGAAAGTCTCTTCAAAAGTTAGAAACTAAAGGAAATCAAAGACAAATCAACCAAATTCACATAATTGGTATGAACTTGATTTTCTTCATCTAAAGATGACATCCAATCCAAGCTTTACTTCGACAACATCAACTGGGTCTTCCAACAAATTATCCGGACTTCCCATGTTAAATGTACCATCCGACAATGATTCTCCACCTTCAGAATCTTCAACTGATCGACTAACATCAGTTTACATTAATCCAGTTTAGAATAATGGTAATTTAGATTCCCAAACAAGTGAACATAAAATGCCAAAATGGGTAGTTCAACTTTGGAAAGATGTAAGGCCTGATGAGAAAAAAATGTGAACAAGGGCATCACACAACAATGAAGGGAATTTTGTCTTAGTAGCGAATGATTTTACTCAACCTTCCACATACAAAGAAGCAATGAAACATAAAGAATGACAATGTGCTATGGCTTGAGGAATATCAAATGCGAATTGGATAACAACACTTGGAAACTCTGTTGATTGTCCCACATGTTAAAACCCACTCCGATGCAAAATGGCTTGCTGTAATCAAATACAACCAACATGGTGAAATTGGCAAGTATAAATCACCTAATTTGTATAAAGGTTTTGAAAGTAAACACGAAGGCATTGTTTATGAGGAAACTTTTTCTCCTATCGCTAAATGGAATACCATCATATTAACACTTGCATTGGCTGCTAAGAAAGGTTGGAAAGTTCATCAAATGGATGTAAAAGTGCTTTTCAACGGAGACTTACAGAAGATGTATATATGCAAAATGTTCAAATTTTGAAATTGCGGTGGTAGGGAAAGATAAAGTCCTAGAATTAATTGTTCTTATATGGATAAAACAAGCTCCCCAGGTATACCAAAATGGATTAATATCTTAGGAAGGTTGGTTTTCAACGCAATGAATCTGATGATACTTTGTATATTCATCAAAAGGGTCCCTATCTGGTGATTCTCATTATGTTTGTAGATGATTTTCTCATCACAGGAAACAATGATGATCATATTGAACACGTGAAAAGGAGTTACATGCGTTTTAAGATGACCGATTTGGACCTCCTTCACTCATTATCTGGCATTGAAGCATTCCAAATGTCCACATCATACTTTCATTTCCTCAGAGTAAGTATGCACAGAATTCTTCAACGGTTTACATGTAGGATTGTAAACTATCTCTACTCCCCCATAACGTAAACTTGAACCTTTCAAAATTTAGCTGGGGAACTGTAGACAAGATTATTTATATGTACTTTGATCATGTACTTGATTTATTTGACAACCACTCACCCAAATCTATCTTATGCAGTCAATATTATTTCACACTTTATGCAACAAACTAACAGACAACCACTGTTATGCAGCCAAAAGAGTTCTTCGACATATCCAAGGAACAAAAGATTTTGTTCCTTACACTAAAGATCCAAAAATTTTGGTAACTTGCGGATTTTCAGATGTTGACTTTGTTGGAAGTATTGATGATCGAGCATTAATATCAAGTTATTTAATGAACATGGGTTCAACAATAGTATGTCTTGGAACTGTAAGAAACAAGCTACAATTGATACTTCTACAGCAGTATGTATCATCATTAATTTCAAAGACAAACAAATACATGAAATTGTTTGTTAATGCAGATTTTGCTGTGGTTTGGGAATTTCTCAAGTATAATCTACATCATTATTCATCAACAGCCAATCAACCATTAAGCTTTAATAGAATCCAGTTTTTTTTCATTCAAAGACAAAGCATGCGGACACCAAGTATCATCATATCGATCACCTATTGTAAAGGATGTCATCAAGCCAATTATTGTCCTTCAGAAGATTAGATCTCCTACATTTCATGAAAACCTCTTGGTAGAATAAAATTTACTAAGTTCGTGGATGAACTTATATCCATATAATGTATCCGGGAGCACTTCAACACATGACTTCTTTGGAATTTTCAAGAATGCCATCTTAATTCTATCTTTCTTGCAGATAATACCAAAAAAATTCCCTTTATGGAAGAGCTCATTAAGACATAGCTTCATTGCGTCGTATGGATATATTTTTGATAGTTTGTTGCAAATGTTCTATTTTTTCCTCGAGTCTCTCTGTCGTCAAGGAAGTCAATGGGCTATCGTCATCCGACTTGACTCATTTTTTTTATCATGGTCCGACTCAATTCGTTGTGCCTTCTGTAACATGTCTTTGCAATTGGTTATCTCGTATAGGTGTAACACATATATGATTCTTGGAAGTTGCCCATCTACATACCACTGGACTAGCAGGTTCTGGTCGATCATTGACGAGATTTGACTTAGGAGATCTTTAAATCTTTTGTCATATTCTCTTACCAACTCACCTAGTCTTTGCTTGATTTCTTTTAACTTTTGAGTTGCTAGATGTGTGATGTCATGGATTTTAAAGAATGTTAGAAAACTATTCTTTATTTCTGCCTTTGAATGAGTTTGATTTTTAGTGTAGTTCATGAACCAAGTTAAGGCACGGTGGCGCAATGCAGCCCTTAATTGCACCATTTTCTTATCTTCATATGTAATATCAACTGCATCCCAAAAATTTTCGCATACAAACCAATGGAATTTTGGGTCTTCTTCTCCTTCGTAGATGGGCATGTGATTGAATCCCATTTAAAATTTCTCGGTGGGGACACTTGGTTTTCTTGGTGTTTGAGTTACTTTTTCTTTCGACTGAGTCGTTGAATCTTCTAGTCGGTTTTTTTCTGCATCCGACAAGGGATGATACCTAAGGAATAGTTGTTTCTTCTTGATTACATAATATGCATCCTTAGTTTGGGAACTTTGATCTTTATATTCGACCAACCATCATTCCAAATGTTGTGTCACTTCCAGACTATAGTTAATTTCTTCTCTCGAGATTAGATGTGGTAGGGGGGTCAAGTCGGTGAGGTCCTTGATTTGGATAATCATATTGTCGACTTCATTTCATTAAGGCTTGACAATCAATGCATCTCATAGGTTTCCCAGGTCATCTATTCTGTACCATAATATTTCTGACTGGTCGTCGATATTTAGGTTTTGTTAGAGAAATTATCTTATCCTTGTACTGGTTTCTGGTGCGGGAGACGTACGTAAAGTTGGTCCAGATTCTCCGTAGTCCATACTTTTTGGTTTTTCGATCGGTTGATGGAAGTTCAACTATGCGTCGTTGTATCTAGCGGGTATCGCCACGACTGTTGTTGTTGCTAACTCTGGTCGATCTATGTATGGCTCATACTTCTCACGCACTCTGATTGGATGACCCTCCTCTGACATCTTTCTATTCAATTTTTTACTATTCCATTGGTTACAAAGCTCTTCTCTTTTTTGTTGTCTTTTATCCCGTTCTATTTTCTGGATATCTGCGGATTGATTATGGGTTTTCTTTACTCTTGACGACATTTAGGCTTTGGGAAACACTACTTCTTGTTTTTATGACATCTCACAATCTCGACCAACCCCCCATTTCCAACCTGACTTCCTCTAAGTCGGGAGTGTTGGCCACATTTATTTCTTCAAGAAGTAATCCCAGGCTTCTTTGGTATCTATACACTTTGCGTCAAGAAATGCTTCCCACCTTTCGTCTCTTTCTTGGAAGTTGCTATTCGGTAACAATGTGCCTAATCTTGGTCAGTATTTGATGATATCATGGACTCCCTTGTCGAGAAGGGATTTATGAAGAAGTGTTGGAACCATGCAAAAAAATCTGTCGTGCAATTCGGTGTAGAATTCTCTTTTATTTTGTCTAGGGACCTCCGATATTCAACGACTTGTTCTAAAATATAATATTCAATAATTATTTCGAGCTAGTCATGCATGTTCATTCTTCCTCTATTCGTTAACTTCATTCCTAAATACTTGTCGGGTGTCAATCTACACATCACCTGATCTGTTGATGTGCTGAAACAATGCTTATGGGATAACTTCAAGAAATCTTTCGTGCATATCTGAAAAGAACCGCAACCTTGCTTTGACTAGTGAGAGGTTATTCCTTCTTGCGTAGTTTTTGATGTAGTTCTCGATTTTGTGCTCCCACCACTCACATATGTCTTGTTGAGTTAGCATTTATGTATACTTATACATTCCCAAGTTCAGTACTATCGACAGCGGAACCAATGTTGTAATCTACGGGAAAGTACAGAGTGTTACCAGTAGAACCTTACATAGCCATCATAGAGATACATGCATACACATAGTCATATAGAGAGCCATACATAAGTAATGAGATCCCAAATAAGAGTCATTTTATTATATGATAGAAATTACAACACAATTACATATATCCTTTCCCATGAAGCTATTTGAGCCTTCATGTGTTTATCTATTTATACCTCTAACATGTAGTTGTAACTACTTAACTGCTTGGGTCGGTCGGTTAGTAGAGACTCCAACGAACTTCTACTTCTAAATACACCATTCGACTGAAAAGTTTTAAATCAACTGTCAAGTCTAGTCGACGAGGTCGACTAGCCCTTACAACTCGTTATTTACGCAAATATATGCGATTTAGGTAACTAATATTTCATTGTGATTATACTACCACACACTTTCATATTCGTCTAGAAAAATAGAGAGATATACAAACATATGAAATATAATTTATTTTGTTACTTTGATAAATTCATAATATTCATTGCAATCAACAATATAACTATTATTAAGCAATGTCGATGGAAACCATAGTTCATGCTATCACACCATTTTCTTAATGTCGATGGCAACCATAGTTCATGCTATCACACCATTTTTTTAAAAGAAAATCACAACATTATTTTCATGTTATTACATAATGTGGATGGCAACCTTACTTACTACTCTCACACCATTTTCAAAGAGAATGTATGCATTATATAAAACCTCTCTAAATTTTCATATTTAATTATTAATTCAAATTATATATTTAACAAGTCACATGCATGCTAACACAAATATGTCATATTATTGTGAATAATGATCCATATCATAAGGTAAATGTCATCTGAGGTCAAGAACATTTATCCATGACATAGTCTATCTATTTTACGTTTTTTCCTTCCATCTCCAGTGACCTCCGCCATCCCCCATCTCCTCTCGTATATCACCCTCCTTTTCTTTCCATATGTCGTGAGCTGCACCATCATTAATTAACATACACCATACACCATCATTGATTTCTATGGTCCCCTCCCGCCCACTAACCATCGTCGTCCTGCATTGCATTGATGTTATTTCATGTAGTGGGGACTCCCATGCAATAGAGCTTAGGCATGTACGATTCAAACTCTTGGTGGAATTACCGTTAGCTTCCCCTATTTTGCGCACAAGACGACATTCTCTCAGGTCCATCATTGTTCCAACTACTTGACAACATAGTTCAATAGAGACTTCTTCGTTATAGGTTTTTTTTTCACAAATACATTAACTTGGTACGTTTTAGTTGAAAAATTGGAATGACAAATGAAAAATTGGATTTTCACACTGATATAGAGATGCAAAGATATATCCATTGAGAATAAAGGTGTTTGCAGAGATATGCCCATTGTGATTCAAGGTTTTTTCAAAAGAAAGCATACATTTTAGCTTGGCTTGGTGTTTTCCAGGACCAAATTCCAAACTATTACTGCCATTCATGACAGTTCCATTTTCTTCAAAGGAATTGTACATCTTCTATGAGGTTTATAAAGCTCACCCATTTTGTTATGTTTCAAATGCTTAAAATATCACAATAAACCAGAAATATACACCATGTACCCAACGTGAGCATGGAGCACAACTCCAATAAATATAAGAGAGGTAAGTTATACAATAACTCCTTAAAGAATAGAAGAACCTCCTCCAAATATCCAAATACATTCATAGATCACAATTCACATGTCCTCTCTAACAACTATATGATCTCTATGTATACCTATTCACACATTGCATGTGTGGCCCCTTTATTATTAGGTCGACCGTATTACATATACATTTACACATTACATGTACATTTAACCCCATATATGGGGTTAACTGTATATGACTTGACTCCAAGTCAGGGATAATTTTAAGGATGGAAATTTATATTAAAATGTAGAAACATGGGATAATCTTACTAGTCCTTAATATGCAAAATATAAAATGTTTGGCGATAGTTTTGTAAAAATATTAAAATTTCTAAGGATTTTATATAGTTTCTATAAAATTTTGGTGATTTTTAAGGTAAAATAATTTTATTCTATGGAATTTGGGCGAATCGTTTTAAAAAAAATTGGAAATTGACAAATCCATTTTTGGGGAAAACGATGGAAAATTAGCCCATTGGCGAAATTTAGCCCCTAAAATCATCTATGCTCCAAGGGGGGGATATATATGGGGTTAAATGTACATTTAACCCCATATATGCCGCCCTCCCCCCTCCAAGGGGGAGCATAGATGATTTAAATATACATGTAATGTGTAAATGTACATTTAACCCCATATATAGCCCCCCCTTGGGGTCATATCATATACATTTAACCCCATCTATGACCCCCTTGGGGTCATATCACATTATTTATGGTAAACTGTTCTCATCTTATGACAATATTTGATGGAACCAAATCCAATGATTTGAATATTTATTGTTAGATCGACCAAAATAAAAGTTCTCTCATGGGAGGAGATGGGGGATGGCGGAGGTCACCGGAGATGGGATGAATCTGATCACCTGGAAGGAAAAAACCCAGAATAGATAGACTAGACCTGACTTTTCATAAATCTGAGCTGGGTATTAACTCATCTTCCATTCTAAGAAGTTTTAGAGAGATTTTCACATCAAGGTTTGTGCTATGTCAACTCCCTTGGTCTGTGTTTATCAAATTCAGTCTTTTGTTACTCATAATAGTTAATCATGAACATTTCTAGCAGTGCATTTCTTGGTTTGATATTGGTGTTTTTAAGAGTCAATTAAGAAGTTTTAGCAGTGTCCTTGATGCTTGGGTATTTACGTTTTTAGTACGACAATAATTGAGCTTTCAACAATGTATTTCATCATTTAATATTTATGATTTTAGCAGTCAATCATGGAGTTATTAACAATCTAATTGGTGTTGAAGTTATTTCATGTTTTTGTTGGGGGGATTTTTTGTGAATTTTATCTCAGCTTCTTAGAGTTTTAAAGTTGTTTTCTATGTTCTGGGATTGGGTCAAGTGAATCTTTCATGAGTTTAGAAGTGGGATTCTCTAAATCTTGGAAAGTTGTTGGGTTATAACTACTTTTATATGAATATAATTTTGAAAGTCAAGTTTTTGTGAATTTTATCTAGATTTGAGATAAATTGCTTCTTTCTTCAATTTAGAGATGGATTTCTCTAAATTCTATGATTTTTAGGTTGTTTCCACCCATGGAACCATGAAATTTTGTTCTTTTCTATGGATTTTATGAGTTCTACCAAGATTTGAGCATTTTTTTCTTCACTTTTAGGAATAGGTTTCTATGAATTCTATCGGTTTATGCCCATTGGACCATGGATTTGAATGTTTTTAATTTTTTTGTTTAGAATATGGATTTATTAGAAATTTATTAGGTTTGATCCACAATTTCCTCTTGGGTCATGGTCTCAAGTGCCTTTTGTCAATTTTAGACCAAGAATTCCATTGAATTTTAGTAGGTCAGATCTACTTTTGCATTTTGGGTTATGAATCCAAGTGCTTGGCTGGTCATCCTTGATATGTATTTCTTCTTGGTTGCCATTCATTTTTGAGGATTTTCAACACAGAATGATATCTTACTGTAGATGTGTTATTGTAGTCTTGCTATGTATTATCCTTTCATTAAGCACCATGGGATGCATTGGAGCTGATTGAGTGACCAATGGGGAATACACCTATGAGAATCTGGATAGAGAGATATATTGGCCAAGTGAAAAATTGAGAATTTCCATCACTGGAGTTGGTGTTTTCATTACTTCCCATATTTCCCATAGATCGAAATTTGAACGGCAATACATTATTGCATATGATTGGAAGAATATTGAGCACATGATTGAGGATATGTTCAGTGATGAATTCAATATTGTGGATCTCATATTTATGGACAATTGCTTGGCTATTACCAAAGGAGTTGATTATGTTTTCATCTTGGCCGTAGAAATGGGTGGTATGGGATTCATTCAATTTAATGATCCAGGTGGATATTGGTGGCCACCCACCTATTACAACTAGCTCATCTTGACAGTTTTTAGTTCAATACGTTTCTCTGTAATGATGAAATTTCTTTGTAATTATGGGTTCTATACTTTTGGGGGCATGGGGCTATCCTGAATCCCTACACAAAATCCATATGGATATTGGTGGCTACCCACCTATTCCAACTGGCTTATTTTGGAAGTTTTCATGTCAATACATATTTCTGTTCTTCTAGGGCCGTTTTGGGGCCCTAAAATATTTTTTATTGGCTTTACATAGCCAAATTGTAGTCATAGTTAGATTTTTTTTGGAATAATGTATATTTCTCGAAAATACCTTTCCAACGGGCTATCACATGCCTAAAACGAAGTTCGTATACAAAAGTTACGACCCTGGGAAGTTGAGGTACCAACTTACCCATCAGGGCCCACATAACTTTTGCCGTTCCATCTCCTAGGGTTAGGTTTTTGGATGTATAGAGTTTTGAAATTCATGAGTAATGTTAAAGAGGCCTATGGAGACTCATTGTAATAATTCTTCTTAGACGAATGTGTGTGGCAACCACATCTCTTCTCAGAGATAACTACCACCATTCGAGCAAGTTGTTTTCAGTTTTGCAATTTTACAGTTTCAACCTATTTTCTTTATTCAATAGAAGTTATTGTTCACTGGATATCTGTTGTTGTTCTTTGTAACTCTATATTTTATTCAATCTGTTATTCATTTCATTCCACTCATAAATCCGGATCAACGGTATCAGAGCGGTCTGTTCTTCATTTGTTTTTTTTTGTGCATGTCCCCGACAAGATATGGGTACAAGAAGTTGGGACTTGAACCAGTTGAGCCATTGCAAGATTAGTCATGCCGATCCCGACAACAACTCATGGGGGAAGAGAAGAAATATGATGGAGCAAGAGATATTTTTAAACTATTGCTCGAGGAATCCCTTGCGCGACAAAGGAACAAAATGATGGACAAATTTGCACAGATCCTTCAGTGGCTGCCCACAAGAGACACATCTTCATCAAGAGGCCACACAAACCCATTTAAGGTACAAGCAAATTTTGATATTCCATTATTTGAAGGACTGATAGATGCAGATGCTAAAGATAAATGGTTGAATCTGCTCGAGGGGTATTTTTTGGTCCACAATTTTTCCGATAGGGAAAATATTACTTTTGCAGTCCTCAAGGTTGTCCCCCATGTTAAGGACTGGTGGGATACTTAATCTGAGCAAAGGGCCATAGAGGAATTTGCAATATTTGCGGTTTCCCGCACATGGGATTCCTTCAGGGATGTCATTAAAGAACAATACTACCTTGTTGGAAGCTATGAGGACCAATACACAACATGGACCATGCTGTTGAAATGGACACTTGACAATGAGAGGGGGGTGAATTAGTGTCACAAAACTTTGGACAATTTTCCACTTTTCATAAATTAATTGAACAACATATATCTATTTCATTTTCTCAACCAATATATAAAAGAATAAATATTTTATTTATTTATTTAACTTGAATGAATACATAAGATCAATCTTTGAATATCTTCAACTTCAAGCAACTATGAGAGACCCAACTCTCTGTTACAAAACCCAACTTGTAGTTTTCAGATCCAACTGAGAAATGAGGAATCCAACCCTCATAAC
>SNQJ01S0006668.1:4353-53803 GCA_010110895.2 Picea sitchensis
CCTGGCTACGAGGCCATGTTAGGTACACAAATACAAACGATACACTGAACTAAAAAAGGAAAGAGGGAAAACCTCATGGGAGTAAAACCCCCCCTAAAATTATAATGCATAAAAAAAAATGATAAGGAAAAAAGGGCAGGTGCTAAACAACCATGTCCTTCACTCCAAGAAGACCTCGCAACTGTGCAAGTTTGTGCTCTTTGAAGATTTTGTTGAAGATGTAGATGTTTGCATGGATCTGATGAAGTATATGCATCATTGATATTTTCACACATATCCACTTTATCTTCTTGTAATGAACAATATCCAAATAAATTTTGGATAAAACTTTGAAAATCGTGCGGTCGTTTCCAGAAAAATGCTGAAATTTTGTTGATTTTAAAACGATCATAACTTCACTTTATGGACTTCGTTTCGGACGATTGTTTTTTTGAAATTGGATATTTTCCCTAGAGGAATTCAAATATCCAATTTCTTTCTTCAAATTTTTCTTAGAAAATATCAGAATGGTGTCTAATGTGCGCGGCTCCCTTTTTTACTCCTGAGATGCATGCATGGTGCATGCAAAAGTGTCTTCATGTGACTCCTAAGATGCATGCCATATATCTTCCACATGAATTTCAGAAAATAAATCTGAAATGGAGTATACATCATCTTCAATTAATGGAATACAAATTCTTGTAGACACTTGTGTAGAAGATTCTTCAGAATAAGAGGCTTGATCTTCTGACGGTTTCTCTTCTGGCTCTATCTGTTCGACCTCCTGCATGAAATATTCACAATATTCTTTAGTCCCAAATAGAACCTCCAATCTAGTCCATAATTCATTTGGATTTAATCTTTGTGATTCTTCATATACTTGATGGGAAAGTTCGGGAAAAACAGACATGCCAATACTTCCTATGGCCATATCTTGTCTATTGAGAAAGTCATTTTTCTCATCGACAGAATCAGGCTCTACTTATATTTCCATAGTAGTTTGGTATAAGCCTTTGCATTTTAGCAGAAGAATTTTTTTTGGCTTCCATTCCAAATAGTTATGAGGCGTGAGAAGTATTTCCTGTGAATAATCCATCTTTTTGTTGTCTTCAATCTTTTGTACCTGTAAAAAATGATTTGGTGTATCTTTTTCTTAGCAATACGTCGGCTCTAATGCCATGTAAATGTGTTGAACCTTCACAAAATAGATCTATCTAGAAAATGCTACACACATTTGCAAAGAGAAATTGAGAAAGAAGAAGCAAGATAGAAAGAATGGAAGAATTCTCATTAACCATATTTCACACTCAAAGAGTGAATAATTTACAATATATATAGGATAAATGAGTAACTAATGAGCCATAGTGGTGGTCTATATTGATCTGGACACACACCAACAGTTACACCACCTATTCTAGTCTCTGAGGCAGTTACGGGAGTGAACTACCACCTAGCCAAGTTAACTAGTCGACCAGTCTTCAGTTAACTGACTAAAAAAAGAGTAGTGAGTTGGTGATGATCCCAATGTTTCATGGTGACAAAACCAATGCAACATCTAAACTCAACTCAACTATTCAAACTAAAGTGTCAACTGAAACAGAATATTCTCCAGGTGGAATATTCTCCCCTAAAATATAGGAGACTGGATAATGACTAATTATGACTAATAAACAAGGAATAAACTTAGGAAAAATAAATCCTAGGTGTGTGTGAAGTAACTCCAACAAAGAGTATTGATCCAAGTGGATATCTATGGCCACCCACCTTCTCCAACTGGCTCAAAACAATTTTCTGATAATTTTGGCATTTTACTATTTTTAGCAGTTTTAACTTTCGGGGCCATTTTGAGGGCCTAAATGAAGGTTTTTTTGGATATATCTTCTCAGTTATATATGAAGTCATAATTAATCCCCAAAAATGAATATCCTCGATGATACCTTTCCAACGGGCTATCATACACCTAAAACGGAGATCGTATGCAAAATTTACGACCCCTAGAAGTTGATGTACTAACTTACCCAAACGGGACCCACATGACTTTTGGTGCTTCATATCCTAGGGTTAGGTTTTTGGATGTCTAGGGTTTTTGGTATTCCTGTTTATTGTAAAAATTCCTTGAGGTCCTCATTGTAATAATATTCTTGT
Source organism: Picea sitchensis (assembly GCA_010110895.2). Classification (NCBI taxonomy): domain Eukaryota; kingdom Viridiplantae; phylum Streptophyta; class Pinopsida; order Pinales; family Pinaceae; genus Picea; species Picea sitchensis. Next base: position 6,478 of record SNQJ01S0006668.1, read on the forward strand.
GAATGCGAGTAGCCGTCATAAGCTGCCACCATTCTAGCAAGTCTTTCATTCTGTATTTTTACAGTCTCTGTACATTTATTTCATTAATAGAAATCATGTATTACTATATATATATTTTTTATGGTTGCATATCTCATATATTTTTGTTATATTATTGAATATCTGCGATATCTCTGTGAATTTATTTATTTTATTTCTGCTCTCATTCCGTGTCGAAAATAATCTGGATCAGTGGTATCAGAGCAGGCTACTCTTGATCATTTTTTTAGTGCATGTCCCCGACAAGGTCCGAGTATAGAAATTTGGGTCTCAAGTTTGTCTCTCTTGAAGTCAATTTCTCTCGCATGCCTAAGAAACCCTCCATGCGGAAGAAAATAAAAACGATGGAGGAGACGATCCTATAAATTTGTTGCTTGAGAAAGCTCTCACGCGACAGAGGGACGAAATGATGGAGATTTTTTCCCACATCCTTCAATGTCTGCTGATAGTAGTAGGCTTATCTTCATCAAACAACCACTTTGGAAGAACCTCTCCTTTCAAGGTACAGGTTAATTTTGATATTCCCGTATTTGGAGGTCAGATAGATGCAGATGCCCTAGAAAAATGGTTAAATATGTTAGAAGGTTATTTCTTTGTTCATAACTTTTCCGACAGGGAAAATATCACCTTCAAAATACTTAAAGATCTCCCCATGTCAAACATTGGTGGGAAAATTACTGAGAGCAGATTTCCACAGAGGATTCTTGAATATATGGGGCCAATCCCACTTGGGATTTTTTTGTGGATGCAGTAAAGGAACAGTATTACCCTGTTGGAAACTATGAAGACAAGTACAAGAGATGGACCACACTATGACAAGAGAGGGGCCAAGCAGTTTCAGAGTTCAATAATACCTTTCATACCTTGTGCACCAAGCTGGGTATCAAAGAATCTGAATGAAATTTGGTTCTAAAATACCATGGGGCTCTACACAGATACATCCAAACTGAAATATATTTTTTGGACATCTCATCACTCGATGCTACTTATCAATATGTTGTTAAAATCGAGCAGAAATTTAAGCACCAGAACAAATGGGAGTTTGGGTCTGCAAATCCACAACAACCAAAGTATGACAAAGAAGTTCCTAACAAACAGTCTTCCAAAAACCATCCTGAGACACATGAAAACAGGGGTCACGGGAAGACAAAGAAGGACACCAAAAAATGGTGTGATTTCCACAAAATCCCCTGGCACAACACCAATGAATGTCACTCAAAATAGTCATTGGTGGCCAATATCAAAGACAAGGAGCCAAAACCTGATTCAGAATTTAATTATGAAAATACTGGTAAAAGATATATCATCGATGCAAACCCCACTACTATTATCGAGACTGCAACAATTCAACCAGTAGATCCAACAGATCCTGAAGAGGGGGAACGCCTTTTTCATTCATAGATGTGGGTGAAGGGGACCCCTCTCCATTTTCTTGTTGATGGCAGAATCCAGAAGAACCTCATATCAGCAGAGGTCATCTAACAGTTGGGATTTTCGACAACACCACACCCGCAGCCATACAAAATCGGCTGGCCTCGCCAAGGACGAGATCTTTGTGTCATCCAGTAGTGTCGATTGTCATATGGTATCTAGCCCTTCAAGGATGAGGTATTATGTGATGTTGCCCCACTAGATTTATGTGATGTTCTCTTGGGCCAACCATATATGTGGAGACGCCATGTTGTTTATGAGTCTCGACCCTGCAGTGTCATTGTTTCTTTGGGGGGTCATCTCTACAGAATACTAAAGGTAGTTATGACTATTGTTCCACCTAAAATGTGTCGCAAGGTAGTATCTCATACTACAAAATTCTGCTTTTTCACAATCTATTCAAAAGGTTAACAAAAGGATACTGCAACCACTACAGCCTCAGCCCAGGCACCTTCTATCCAACAAAAGCAGGCTGACAAGATTGTAGCAAAGTATAAAGATTCCTTCTGCACAAAATAATATCATGTATCCATACTGTTTAAAAAGATCCAACCTTTCCAGCCACATGCTCGCGATAGCATTCCACAAACTGAGCAGTGCAACTTCTCCAACAAGGCAAGGAGCTCACCAAGATTCAGATTCAACAAATGATTTTTCCTCTCCCCTGAGCACTCCAATCAATGATAAAATTGCTTCCTAAGGAGGGAGGATTGATCCAGGTGGATATCTATGACCACCCACCTTCTCCAACTGGCTCAACATTGTTTTTTGGCAATTTTGGCAATTTACTATTTTTAGCAGTTTTAACTTTCGAGGCCATTTTGAGGGCCGAAATAAATATTTTTTGGGATTGAGATTCTTAATGATATATGAAGGAATAATTGGTCCCCCAAAATGAATCTCCTCGATTATACCTTTCCAACGGGCTATCATACACCTAAAACAAAGATAATATGCAAAAGTTACGACCCCGGGAAGTTGATGTACTAACTTACCCAAACGGGGTCCACATGACTTTTGGGGCTTGATCTCCTAGAGTTAGGTTTTTGGATGTCTATGGTTTTTGGATGTATAGGGTTTTTGGAATTCTTGTTTATTGTAAAAATTCCTTCAGGGCCTCATTTTAATCATCTTCTTGCGAATGTGAGTAGCCATCACATCTCTTCTCAAAGATAAGCGGCCACCATTCTAGCGAGTCTTTCACTTTGTATTTTTACAGTCTCTATACATTTATTTCATTAATAGAAACCGTGTATTACTATATATATGTTTTTATGGTTTCATCTCTAATACATTTTTTTTATATTATTGAATATCTACGATATCTTTTTGCATTTATTTATTATATCTTCACTCTCATTTAGTGCCGAAAATAATCGGAATCAACCACCACCTAGGTTGAGTTCCTGCAAGTGACATGTTTGCCTCTTAAATGAGCACGTTGTCAAAAAGCCTCGAATTTATACAAAATATGGTTTACCCTGGGTACCATCCTCGAAATGAGGGGAAGTACCCGGTGGGTTTTCTCAGAAGTTGTTCCCTCGAATAAAAATAATCATAACATAAATTGGTAAGAAAATCACATCTATGGATTTTGTCCATTCAGGAGGCATGGAATTTGTGCCCTTAGTAGATTGTTCATATGAACTTAGAATCAAGCAAATTATAATTCATTGGAAATCTTATCTTGAGACTCACAATATGAACCAGTGTATTTTCTAAAAATTAAAAATATTTCTTATTATTTCCTATGAAAGACCATGTTCATATGGGACACGTCCAGTGACCAGTAAAAGGGACCAATGTTGCAAAGTTTGAAAATTGAGTCCTCAAATCATGAAATCTGAAATGAGAATCCTTGACATAAGGAATTATGATATGGGGGGTGGTTTATAACTCAAAAATAATCTCATTATGGCCTCCCTTAGGGGATAATATTATGGTTCTGAAACAAGTCGAACAAGGCCAGATTGAGCTTTCTTGGGTACTGACAAGATGTTGTTGGACATAACGATATCAATGATCGTTATGCAGATGTCTAACTAGGTGATAATATGCTAGCAAGAACTATGACTTTAAAATCCATTTAGCCCTACTATCCCTGTGATTGATAATGGAGGAATTGACCAAACTGAATCTAAACCTTATAACTAATTAAACTAATACCAAGTGACTTGAAAATGATTCATGATACTCTTCTAGTGTCTGATAATTCACTTTGTACTCAAATAAACCCCTGAATGTAAACCAATGATACTCTTTAATGGAAAGAATTGATAGTAACTATGACTCCTACCACTTTCTTTGACTAGAATTGAAGCTTAATAGGTTGCAAAGAGAAACCCTCCTTCCATCTCAGGAAGATATGAAAATGATAAATAGTAATAATTGATTTGTTCTCAAAAACCAACTTAATTATGTTACTAACATGTTTTATAAATATCTAATTAGACCTCAAGTCCCCAAATTATTCTCCTATGTTTGCATCCAAACTCTCCAAAAAGTTACCACCCCTTTGAAAAGCATTATATCTTCCAATTTTTCTTGAAACTTAAGAGGGGACAAGGTCCTATGAAGGCTTATTAATATTCCTTCATAGATCAATCAATTGTATACATGTGTTGTACATATAAAACATGTGTTAAAATAGAAAATTATGTCTAAATTATAAATTGGAATATAAATCAAAACTATAAGTATAATATCCATTAGTGAATGTGGTTAAAAGTTATCGATATTTCTGTGAAGACTCAATGTTAACCTACATTTTCTTCCTACCTGAAATTTTAAAGTTCTCCTAATTATACTCATCTTTTTATCATCCTCTCTTTGGCCTTCCTTGACACTTAATCTTCGTAAAGTCATTGGCAATTATATATCCTTTTTCATATTTCCCTATGTTTTGAGAAATCTTACCCTGCAGGCAGGCTAAGATCCCGTTTGTACCAAGGCCCCTATCTTTGGTACAAAGACAAAAGTAAACAAATGGTTGCTAACGTCCCTATATATCTAACTCAATCAATCAAACAAGAGAGAAGAAGAATGTGGCATACCTTGTTGCAATGTTCATCCTTGTTGCTCAAATCCTTGGGCTTGATCTCAAAGCTACTCAACGCAATTGAATTCCTACAAAGAATAGAAAAGGAACTCTTCCTCCTACTATATATGATTAGACAAAGCAGATATATCTATGAATAATGAAACAACAATAGACAAGCAAATGTAGAACACATGAACTTAAAGGGAATAGGTCAAGTTAATATTGATTGGAAAGCCAAAGAAGGCACTTACAAAGCATGTTTGAAAATGAAGTAATCTTCTTCAATCTCTCCTCGTCCAGCCCTTGCATGAACCTTGAAATCAAAATGTTGATTCTTCTCCCAAGATCAAAGGTTTGATATTTGAATTCTTTCCCACTTCACTTTGGAAATACCTTCAATATATAGTCTTGAAAGGATAAACCACCATAAGAAAATGAGGGGGATGGTTGAGGATATGAATCCTTAATTTTGGATTTGATCATAATATAGATCCATAGGGTAGGATTCGACCACAACAACCTCATCCCAAGAAAGTTGGCCCTTAGGAAAAGGAGGAGAATCCCATATTTTCCTCTAACAAGACTAGATCCCCCCCCCCCTTAGTGAGAGATAGAGAAACATGGTGCCCCCTAAGCATGGTGAGAGGAGCATTGGTGCCCTCTTAGCATGGGGAGGGGAGCGCCACCCTTCTAAAATGCCAAAAAATGATCGATTTTTCCAAGAAAAAGGTATGTTTTGACTGTCAGATGATTAGGTTTCTTCTTTTAACATGAATTAGTTATTGTGACAAATGTATTGCATGGTGTCAAGGGGTTGTGAAACTTATAAAAGTGAATGAGACACTAGGTAAGGTGCATATGACACTTGTGACACTTAACAAGGTGCATATGTCACTTTGAGACACTTTGTGACACTTAGGGTGTGAAACTTAAGTGTGACATTTTGACGTGTAACAAATTCCCCCTAAAGTGTGAGGCTAGAAGAGAAACTGATGGCTAAAACACTTAACAAATTATTCAATGCAAGGGTACTAGAGTAGGAGAACCTAGAAGAAGCTACAAACAAACATCAATCAATATACAAATATTTTCCATTTCTGAGGTAGGAATACCTATGCTCGAAATGCGATATGACTAAAAGCATGGTCGCCAACCAATACACTGGGGATCCATGAGAATACTAACTCAGGATATGGACGCCAAAGATACAATGTGGATCCATAAATCCATGACATTAACTGATCCCAGTCACGAAAAATATGTAGTGAAGATACAAGAAGACAAAACATAGCCACAGATCAATACAATTTGGATCTATGTGATAGTATATATATCGATAAGATTGTCAGCATGGTGATTGTATTGAAATGTTTTACATGCTCAAATGATCTCCATCACATCCTGGGAAAATCACATAACAAAGTGAGCGCCTAACCCAGGTTCTTCATCTCGATCCTGAAAATGGTATGAATCTAACCATGTGAATAAATGTATTGATGTTGAACATGGTAGAAACCACTTGATTACCAATCATTGAGGCATATCGTTAACAAGTGTGAGGGAAATCATCAATGATGAAAATGACTCCCAAGGTACCCTAGTACATCCCAGCAAATGTGAATAAATGATCTGAGGTCGAACATTCGTGGAATCATCCGATGAGAGGTTAATGATGTAAACCTATTGTTGGAAGTGAGGAGGCATTCCATTGAGGAATGCAGGTCCCAAGGTACTAACTATTTTCTAACTCAAATTCTCAGATAATGTGTTGAAGTCGACAAGAAAATACTCATTGAAGGATGGATTTGATGTATCCCCCATCATAAACACAAAACTAATAAATGAAAGTGATGTAAGATGGCTGATTAAATGAGTATGGACTGACAAAGGAAATGGAAACTAGTAATACTACATATGGATTGTTTGAAGTGTAACTTCCCTGAACATGATGAGGCATGACAATTGACTTGGCAGCTTTGACTCGATGAGTACCGAGAACATATTGTGACAGAAATAAGATCACTCTTCAACTAGAAATAAAAAGTATAGCGACACATGGAATTGGTATGACTCAAAGACAAGCAGATCACCCAAATGTGAGGAGAGACGCAAACATGTGCCATGTTCAAGGGTGACAACAACTGTTATAAAGGATTCCAAAAAAAACTTGACCAACTTCCTTCAATTTTTCCCTCATCATGATTGATGAGTACCTCTTTATTTTTTAATGATCTTGAGGAGGATAAGAGATGCTCAATATAGCTCATCCTTTCGATGAGTCCCTAATCACAAGTTTAACGAACTTGAGGAAGGAGGGGTTCGGTCCTGTATGGGTCCTAGAGACTGGACTCACATAGGTCCTTTGATGCATATTTTTACGATCCCAAATAAGGTAAAATTGGTGGTTTTTCACGTTTAGAGAGTCTGAAAAGAACTTAAAGACAACTTCATGGATGACTTTTTTGTAAATTTAGTCTCCCAAGCCTGAAAAAAATGTAAAACAATACAGGGTAGAACTCTTCTAATCATGCATGACTAGAGTATTCTTATTTTTTAATTAGTCTTGTGAGGTCGAAAAAGAGATAAACTATCACTCGAAAGACTCCCTTTAAAACCTTTTAACGAGTGTGAAAGGAAACAATCTCACTCGGAAATCTTTTCATTTTTAGGGAGTCTGAAAACAGCTTAAAGGAGACTCGAAAGAGTTACTTTTTGTATAGCTTTTATGAGTTCGAAAAAGAGATAAACGTATACTCAATAACCTATTTTCATGTATTAACGAGCATGAGAAAGATCAAATAATGAGCTCAGAAACCTATTCTCATGTATTTATGAGCACGAGAAATAACAAATACTAATCTCGTTCTAGAAAAAACTACTACATTATGATGGGAATGACCCCTAAGAGAGGATCACTCCTAGTATTGTGTCTCTCTAGAGGTGTTTTCCCCCATCTTTCATGATAGAATCTAGTGGCTTCTCTCCAATATGATTTCCATAGGCTAGAGACCTACCCCCCAAGTGTCGTTTCCTTCGCCGATTATTCTTCTTTCCTTGTTTAGACATTTGGTTACTAATAGGAATATTTTCACTAGACAAAGGAAAAGAGGGTTCAAGTATTTGATCCAGAGTGAGACTCGATTCGAATGAAAGGGGGTCTGTTTCATTTTTTAACGATATTGACAGAGACAATGAACTATGCTCATAAGCGTCTATTTCATTTTTTAATGAGCCTGACACAGGAAAAGAACTATGCTCATGGAGACCAGATACTACCAAAGGATCAAGTGATTCTAAGGATTTTCACACCTGAGTAGAAATGGTATTTAATGTGAAAAATTGTGTGGTGGTAGGAGTAGGCAAAGGAAAAACTCTCATGAGTGAGGAATCCTTAAGAATACCTACTCCTACACTCTCAAGACTAGACTGTCCTAGAAAAGGGACATTATTCATTGCAACATTGTGTAGATATGGAGTTATATAGTCAATTTGGTCAAGAGTGATAATTTTTCCTTGATGGGGAAATCATAAAATATGAAACACCGAAGACGCAAAGGAAGTCATCACATAGAACCAACTACGACCAAGTAACAAATTGTAATCCAGGGGCACGTCAACCACTTTGATATTGACTGAAACAGTCTTACCCTTCAATGTCATAGTGAAAGATTGCAATAGTATGCGAGGTTGGAAACCACATCTATCAAATTATTTTAGGGTGGTAGGAGACGAGGTAAGTTTAGGAGAACCAAGGGCTATCCAACAAATAAAATACATGAAACAAGTGGAGGCTCCTTCATCCAAAATAGTGCAATGGATGTTCTTTCCACCAACTGAAATTTGAATTTGGAATGCTAGGTAGTGTGACAACCTCTCCTTAAAATAATCAGATTAGACTCCTCTGGATCCATGGTTCCAATGGCTGACAATAAGGTTCTTCGTTGACTTGGACATTTATGTAGAACTTTGAGGGTTGACATAGTACAAAGCGCTTGCACCAAATATTCAACGATATTGTAGTTTTGGGCAATGTGAGAATTTGGATTGAATGTCGCTTTTCAAATCGTGATTTAAGGGGGGCACAACACTGCATCAGAAATTGGATTCTCAATTTGAAGAGGATTGGAATATGGAGGACGAGTGGATGTGGAGGGTTAATCGATATCCTTTCCATTAGCCCGATCACCTCGAGGAGTGTCATAAATATTTTCTCGAGTCGTTACATTAAATGTATTAAACATATACACCTCATAGGTGCTTGAAGAAGAATCCCCATGGTGGGTGTTAGTCTCTAACTTTTTTTTGATTAAGTGAGTACCCCTAGTCTTTGTTCCTCCTTTCTTATGTTTTTTTGTCAAAACTTAGTTTTTACCTCTTGATTTAAAGGGTCATTTTTTCCAATTTTTATTGCACTTTTAAATTATTTTTGGAGTTTTAAAGGTTCATGATTTGATATGATAAATATTGTCACATCACTTGTCCATTAATTGTTTGAATTTTCAAAAAAAATTCCAAGTTATAAAAGGCGCTATAGGAATAGTGTTATTCCTACAGCGCTAGGAATAATCATAGTTTTACATGCGCCAACCTGCCCTAATCGCATCATAATTTCTCAAATCATGATTAAAGGATCTGTATGCCTCTTCACGGTCTATTCTTGGGTTGATATTGCAATAGTAACTACATATGAGGGATTAAGTTGTACCCTCCACACCTACATCAAATCAACATGTTTGAATATCATAAACAGAATCATCACCTTCTATTTTAGTGCGTCAGCTATTTTTTGCATGGATCAAATCGAATAAAGAAGTGATTTTTAGTTCTTAATATCCCACAAGAACTGAGAATTAAAATCATCAGTCTTCTCATATTTGTTTACAGGACCATATCAGCAGCATGGCACCAAAGAAGAGTGGCTAGATTACCAAACTAAAGCATGATGGCACATAATTACTCGAAGAATACCCTCAAATGGCACAAAGGTTCAAAGATGTGCATTGGTTTGACTTTTTCACAACCTTTTAGGGGCACGATGAACAGATTTCAATGGTCTTCACATAGAATTTTCATGGCTTTGAAGTTGTAGTTGGAAAATTATTGATGCATGTAACTGAAAATTCAATTGCTAAAGCCTATATATTTCTAGTGTACAGGGAAAGGTGGTGGAAGAAGGAGAATGTGGTTATGGAATTTTTGAATCAATTTTTAATCCCAGAGAAACACAACCCTAACTGGGAAAAAGGAATACCACATAGTTGGGTAAAGAAGGAATGTAATAGAACCTTGCTAATCATCCACAGGTATATTATGTGTGAGGGCAGGTTTTCATTGGTTTACCTTTACCATATTAGACTGTTAATTCAGATTAATGGTGATTATCCTCTTAATTTACCATACTTTCTTCTTAAGAGTTGTTGGGTAAAATACATGCACTAATTTACAAACATTAAATTATCAACTAGGGAGTCGTAGACTTAGAGGTGCAGGCACAGGAAATGTGGGATTGGAGCCTAGTCTAGCCTATTGCTGGAAAACACACTTCAAAATGGAATGCATGAAAGCAAAGTTGGGATTAAAATCAAAGTGCACGAATACAAAGTACAAGAAATGAGATCAAGTGCGGGAAATAAACAAGCAAGGCAATCTGAAAGTAAATGCGGAATTTACCCAAACTGGCATTCAAATCAAACAGATGGATGAGGTTACTCAAACCCTCATGTATGTGTGCTACTAACCTAAAGTGGAATTTACCAGTTTTAAGATAAAATCCACCAAACTCCTAAGTAACCCTACCTAGATAAAATGATGTAACATAAAGACTTCAAAGAAACACGCTTCAGATATTGGTCCTCAAGAAAAGATATGACTGGCAATGAAAGTGGAGGTACAGATTTAGTTTTGTTTGTGTGAAAATGAATGTGCGGGTACACGATTACTTTTTTTTTATTTACAAGATTAATAAATGTATTGGTATGAAATAAGTTTGGTTCTTTGTACAAGAATGGGATGGATTCTCATGGATAATCCAATTAACATTGCATTCACACTTATATAATAATAACACTTAACAAAATTTAACAAAACTTTGATGAATAAAACAACACATCATTACAACATAACAATTGAGATAACATAATATAAAACAAACTAAATAATATTATAACAAACATGTAAACAATGTTAATCTAAACATTACAATAAATAGATAACAAACAACATATAACAAATAAAATTGTAAACAAATGATTAACAAAACAATATAAACATATTACAACACATTACATTATGGCTATTAACAAATATAATAAATATACAAGGAATAAACAATTAAAAACAAGTTATAACATAACAATGTATAATAAACCAACATTACGCATATATTAACAATGATGACAATGCATATAAGAACAAAACTATTAAATAAACAATATGAAAAACAACATATATTAACCACACATTATATGAAATAAAACAAAACTTCAAAACCTACGTATGGATATGACGCGAATAAATATTTACAAAGTTGTTTGCAGTGTTACAGGAATATCGATGGATGAAATGAAAGCGTTGGAGATTGGGGTGAGATAAGATGAGCATAAAGGCGTAGAATAGTGGATGTAATTAGATTTCTTGCAGAGACAGACATGAGAGAGACTGGAGTGTTGGATGAATATAAATATACAGCAAATGAGTTGAAAGATAGAGGCAAATATGCAAGGTGAATAAGAGGACACAAGTTGTGGTTGTTTTATCTTGAGGACTGCTCTTCGGGATTTTTAATGAAATTATCAAACTGAAACTACAAAACTAGAATCAATCAACAAACTTAAAACAAATAATAAAACATTTCACCCAGAATCTAAATTGGATGGAATTTAATCACACTTGCAATCTAACTAAAAAATTAGAGAGGCAAACGTTACCCAGGATTGAGGGGCCTTTCCCAACCTGATTAACGCTACCAAAAATGATCAGAATAAGTTGAAGCGATGCAATGAATCAATGAAATTTCGTTAATGAAAATCAATTTCGTGTACAAAAGAGCAGCTCACAGTTTTACTGCCTCAATAAGTCTCTTCATTCACTACCATTTCCCACACATTACAAATGGAATCCCCCCCCCGATTCACATAAATGGCATATTTATATGCAAAATCCTTGATCTAGAAGATGGAAATAACTCCTCCATTCTCGTGAAATAACAATTACATAAATGAATATATCAAACCATCATACGGTTTTTAGAAAATATTAAAACCATAATACCATGAATCTTGGACCCTCGATCATGCTGGAATACTTTGACTTCTTATTTAATTAGGGTTTCATATTTTATTTCTTCCAAACCTAGGCACATCTCGAAATTAATGCAAATGTCAATCGGAGAACCAACAATAACTCCTTAACCGTTCATTTTTTTGGAAAACAATTCCCGTGAGACTCAATTTGCCATGCTAGAAACAAAACCCATATCCAGATTCTTCAAATATGTCTTCCTTTGCACGGAAATTGAGGGTGAAGTTGACTGTCTAGAACTTTTATTGATTTGGATGAATTATCCCCCTTGAGTTGGAGGTCCACACATGTGACCTGGGTGGATTTTGGCACATGTACCTGCATTTCGATGTCACTACGGAGAAAACCCATGTTTCTGAATTTTTCTAAACAACACGCAAATATGATAAACAATGACTGGTACCGGAATGAGAGTGTTGAGCAGGAATGTTTAAGTACAATAATGGTACAAGAATGTTGATTGTGCTAGTACAAGAATGACACTTCAAAAACTGTCACAAGTAAATCATGATATAATCATCTTTTAACCACTAAAAAGATAGAAAATACGATGTATTAACCACACTAGATAAAATGAGGAATGATGGCGTTTAATTATGGTTTATGGTATGTATTGACAATGAAATGTGGGAAAAGGTGTAATAATGAATGTTTTTGTACAACACAAAACATGGAAAAAGTGGAGCTCAACACAGCCCCAAACCCAAGAATTTGCATGTCCTCATGCAAACAAGGTGAACTCATGATAGTCTTCTTATGAATTTACGTGACATTGTTTCTTTGTGTAAGCATTGGTTCTTATGGAGCAACATTATGGAAATTGATTATACTATTATAGGTCGATTTAAAACAGAGAAACAAAATTATCATGAAAATGGAGGACATGAAAGGGATGGGTTATCAGAGGGTGATAGTGAATGGTATGAGTGTGGAGAATGTGAAATGATGGGGATGGTGGTCATATGAACTTGGACACCTTTATACTTTGTATCTTATATCCATTCTAAGACCAAGATTTACATGTGGTTCTTTGCTTGAATAGGAAACCGTGACTTCATCCTCTTATTCAAAACATTCAAATGAATTAGGAATTCTTTATGATGTACAAGGAAAAGACACTAAAGATGTTTCTTTATGTTTTTGTATTTGTATACCACATATTTCTTTTTCATTGCTTGGTCTTATGATCAGAGTATAATTTTCATTATGACTGGTGGAGTGAAAATGGAAGTTTTAGTGAGTAGTTGTGCTGGTAATTTATAAGTGGTAATAATGTGTAGTGGAGTGTGGAGTAGGTGATAGTGGTTATGCATCATGTTTTCAAAATGCTTAGTAAATTAAATAGATTTATACATGTTTTACCTCAAGTTAACATTTCTTTGAATTTTGATGCACCCTGAAGTGGAAGCCATGCAGAACAAGATGAAAGATCTGTGGAACCATGATGTGGGCTGCTCAAATATGAAGTTGAAGCGGAGAAAAGATGAGGACTACTAAAGAGAATGAAGTTGATAAGAGATGCACAAAATATGATGAGAGCTTAAGAGAACGAAAGTTGATATGCTAGATCCCGAAAAAAAATTGGTTGAGATGAACTGAAGATGTTGGAGATGTTGAATAGAGACTCTGAAGATTTGGAGATATCCCCCAAACCCAAGAGTTTGCATGTCCTCATGCAAACTTCTTAATACTGAGTGGCATGCGGCTATAAGAAAACAATTTCTTCCAACTTTTGTTGATACAAATCTGAGAGTTGCTAACATAAATCTGAGAGTTGCTAATGAATTGTGGACACAAAGTCCATGATTGCTAAGCCTGACCACACAGAGAGAGAATCATAAGATTGTATAATAAATTTATCATAACATGAATTACATCCAATGATCATGGTGTCGTTGGTCCACCTCTTCATTTAAACAAATATGTGCATTATTTTCTTTAGCCTCCTCGATCGCAGGTTCTAATGGCTTCTCCTGATTAGATATGGTCCATGAGTCTTCGATCTCCTTGGTAGATTTATCAAATTGATCAATGAATATTTCTCGATATTTTTGTAGGCATGGATCATAGGACCTTGGTTCTTCTATGTCTTTTGGAGAAGCAGATAAGTTCCTTATTGATGTCAATATGTGCTCTTCCTGAGAAGAAGAGATCCCAACTGCTGCTAGGATTTGAGAGAGTTCTTCCAAAATCATTGTAATATTTGAATCCATCATGTTGGTTGATGGGTCATGTCTCACACATGGATTAGCGCATAGTCTTCTTACATAACCCAAAATATTTTTTATTTTTTTAGTATTTTTTAGGAAAATGAAATGAAAACTAATTAACACTCAAAACAATTTTTAAGAAAACCATAAGAAATAATAGAAACTAATTGCAGAATTTGAAAAGAATACCACACCTGCATGAAAATAAAGACACTTGCAGGAAAGTAAACACACTTTGCAGGAAAGTAAGCACACTTTGTGAAAGAGAAACACACTTGCAATAAAGTTACAGTCAAGGTTTTGGGAAAACTCACAATAGTGGTCATGTAGGTTCTTACCTCTCGTCTTACCGTTTCTCCTCCCTCAAGCTGTGTAATTTAAAAGAAACCTACCTACCTAGACTTCAATCCCTTTAGCACCTCCTCGGAAGAGGAACCAAAAATGTTGGTTAAAATACATGCACTAATTTACCAACATTAAATTATCAACCAAGGAGTCGTAGACTTAGAGGTGCAGACACATGAAATGCAGGATTGGAGCCTAGTCTAGCCTATTGCCGGCAAACACACTTCAAAATGGAATGAATGAAATCAAAGCTAGGATTAAAATCAAAGTGCACAAATACAATGTACAAGAAACGAGATCAAGTGTGGGAAATAAACAAGCAAGGCAATATGAAAGTAAATGCAGAATTTACCCAAACTGTCATTCAAATCAATCAATTGGATGAGGTTACTCAAAACCTCATGTATGTGTGCTACTGACCTAAAGTGGAATTTACCAGTTTTAAGACAAAATCCACCAAACTCCTAATTAACCTTATCTAGAGAAAATTATGTAACATAAATACTTCAAAGAAACACACTTCAGAGATTGTTCCTCAAGAAACGATATGCCTGGCAATGAAAGTGGAGGTACATAATTAATTTTGTTTGTGTGAAAATGAATGTGCGGGTACACAATTACTTTTGTTTTATTTACAAGATTAAATAATGTATTGGTATGAAATAAGTTTGGTTCTTTGTACAAGAATGAGATGGCTTCTCATGGATAATCCAATTAACATTGCATTCACACTTATATAATAATAACACTTAACAAAATTTAACAAAACTTTGATGAATAAAACAACACATCAATACAACATAATAAATGAGATAACATAATATAAAACAAACTAAACAATATTATAACAAACATGTCAACAGTGTTAATCTAAACATTACAATAAATAGATAACAAACAACATATAACAAATAAACTTTTAAAATATAATAAATATAATAAAATATACAAAATATAATATAATAACAATGTATAATAAACCAACATTATGCATATATTAACAATGATGACAATGCATATAAGAAAAAAACTATTAAACAAACAATATAAAAAACAACATATATGAACCAGGCAGTATATGAAATAAAACAAAACCTCAAAACCTACGTATGGATATGACGCGAATAAATATTTACAAAGTTGTTTGCAGCGTTACAACAATACCGATGGATGAAACAAAAGCGTTGGATATTGGGGTGAGATAAGATGAGGATAAAGGTGTAGAATAGTGGGTGTAATTAGATTTCTTGCAGAGACATACATGAGAGAGACTAGAGTGTTGGATGCGTAGAAATATACAGCAAATGAGTTGAAATATAGAGGGAAATCTGTCAGGTGAAGAAGAGGACACAAGTTGTGGTTGTTTTATCTTTAGGACTGCTCTTCGGAATTCATAATGAAATTAGAAAACTGAAACTACAAACTAGAATCAATAAACAAGCTTAAAACAAATAATAAAACATTGCACCCAGAATATAAATTGGATGGAAATTAATCACACTTGCAATCTAACTAACAAAGTAGAGAGGCAGAATGTTACCTAGGATTGAGGGGGCCTTCCCAACCTGACTAACACTGCCAAAAATGATCAGGATAAGCTGAAGCGATGCACTGAATCAATGAACTTTCATTAATGGAAATCAACTTCATTTACAAAAGAGTAGCTAATAGTTTTATTGCCTCAATAAGTCTCTTCATTCGCTACCATTTCCCACACATTAAAAATGGAAGCCCCCCCTCGATTCACATAATTGGCATATTTATATGCAAAATCCTTGATCTAGAAGATGGAAATAACTCCTCCATTCTTGTGAAACAACAATTACATAAATGAATATATCAAACCATCATACAATTTTTAAAAAATATTAAAACCATAATACCATGAATCTTGGACCCTCGATCATGATGGAATGCTTTGAATTCTTATTTAATTAGGGTTCTATATTCCATTTCTTCCAAACCTCGGCGCATCCCTAAATTAGTGCATATGTCAATCGTAGAACCATCAATAACTCCTCAACTATTCATTTTTTTGGAAAACGGTTTGAGAGAGACCCAATTCGCCATGCTAGAAACAAAACCCATGTTCCAGATTCTTCAAATACGTCTTCATTTACACAAAAATCGAGGACGAAGTTGCCTGTCTAGAACTTTTATTGATTTGGATGAACTATTCCCGCTGATCTGGAGGTCCACAAGTGTGAACTGGGTGGATTTTGTCTCACTTGTATGCATTTCAACCTCACTGCGAAGAAAACCCATGTTTCTGAATTTTTTAGAAAAGCACGAAAATATGCTAAACAATAACGGGTACCAGAATGAGAGTGTTGAGCGGGAATGCTCAACTACAGTAATGGTACAAGAATGTTGACCGTGCTAGTACAAGAATCACACTTCAAAAACTGTCATAGGTAAATCATGATATAATCATCTTTTAACCACTAAAAATATAGAAAAGAGCATGTGCTAACCACACTAGATAAAATGATGAATGATGGCGTTCAATTAGGGTTTATGGTGTGTATTGACAATGAAATGTGGGAAAATGTGTAATAATGAATGTTTTTGTACAACACAAAACATGGCAAAAGTGGATCTCAACACACCCCCAAACCCAATAATTTGCATGTCCTCATTTAAACAAGGTGAACTCATGATAGTCTTCTTATGAATTTATGTGACATTGTTTCTTTGTGTAAGTGTTGGTTCTTATGGAGCAACACTATGGAAATTGATTATACTGTTACAGGTTGATTTAAAACATAGAAACAAAATTATCATGAAAATGGAGGAGAGGAAAGGGATGGGTTTTCAGAGGTTGATAATGAATGGTATGGGTGTGGAGAATGTGAAATGATGGGGATGGTGGTTGTATGAACTTGGACATCTTTATACTATGTATCTTATATCCATTCTAAGACCAATATTTACATGTGGTTCTTTGCTTGAATAGGAAACCATGACTTCATCCTCTTATTCAGAACATTCAAATGAACTAGGAATGATTTATGATGTACAAGGAGAAGACACTAAAGATGTTGCTTTATGTTTTTGTATTTGTATACCACATATTTCCTTTTCATTTCTTGGTCTTATGATTAACGTATAATTTTCATTATGACTCGTGGATTCAAAATGGAAGGTTTAGTGATTAGTTTTGATGGTACTTTCTAAGTGGTAATAATGTGTAGTGGAGTGTGGAGTAGGTGATAGTGGTTAGGCATCATTTTTTCGAAATTCTTAGTAAATTAAAGAGATTTATACCTGTTTTACCTCAAGTTAACATTTCTTTGAATTCTGATGCATGTTGAAGTGGAAACCATGCAGAACAAGATGAAAGATATGTGGAACCATGATGTGGACCACTGAAAGATGAAGATGAGGTAGAGAAAATATGAGGACTATTGAAGAGAATTAAGTTGATAAGAGATGAAAAAAAGATGATGAGAGATGAAGAGAACGGAAGATGATATGCTAGATCCCGAAAAAAAATTGCCTAAGATGAATTGAAGATGTTGGAGATGTTGAAGAGAGACTCTGAAGATTTGGATATCTCCCCCAAATCCAAGAGTTTTCATGTCCTCATGCAAACTACTTAAGACTGAGTGGCATGCGGCTATAAGAAAAAAAATTTTGCCAACTTTTGTTGATACCAATCTAAGAGTTGCTAAGAACATAAATTTGAGAGCTGCTAATGAATTGTGGGCACAAATTCCATGATTGATATGCCTGACCACAAAGAAAGAGAATCATAAGATTGTATAATAAATTGATCAGAAGATGAAGTACATCCAATAAAAATTTAGATTGAACAATTTGCAAAGATCACTTATGAATATTCCCCCTATATGACTGACCGAGATAATTCAAGCATGACCCACAAAAAAATGTATAATCATATTTTTCATTCTATAGCAAATATTTCTATTTCCTTGATTAGACAAAATTCATCAAAAGATTAGTATCACTTATGTTCAAAGAGCCCTGTATAAATTAGAGTAGGGATTTTGTTCTTCTCCTTTAGGAAGGAAGATAAAATAATATTGGCAGACTCAGTGAATGAAAACCCCATAGGAAACCAGTCAACCTTTTCACTCTGAAAAGATTTACAGTCATTAAAGTAATAGAGATAAATTTCACAGTTGAGTATATTAAGCTTCTAAGACCATGGTCCCACTCTTAAGATAGTGCATCTTAGATATAGTATGAATTGGATGATAGGGTCTTAAGGTCAACCGAGGGTTATTCTCAAATGGAAAATAAATGGATTTTATTTAACCTTTAGTTCAACCATGCATGCTTCTTTTTAATGATTTACACAAGTATATCGTTCATACAAACAAATATAGATTAGGCATATCAAAATCAGAACCCATTGCCAACAAGCTTGTTCAATACTCTGATGGGGTAATTTTTACATCTAAGAAATATCCTCCCTAGACAGACTACCCCATTGCCCACAAACTTGTTCAGTACCCTGATGGGCTTGCCTAGTCATACCACAGGTCGGTACCCACTGCTAGCAGACTTGTTCAGTATTCCAACGGGTTAGCCTCTTACACCCATTTTCCATCAAAGGCTCTTGTCCCAAACTTTACCCTTAAGATAAAATTTATATATTGCATTTGCACGAGTGAATGGAGGAGCATCTTTGAAAACCTTTTTACAGGAGGGGATGGTATTAGGTTGGAGGATATTCTACAAATTGCCCATAAAATATTGTTCACATGAAAAATAGACTTATGTATTGAGATTAGTCCAAAAACATATCATGGTCAAACTTACTTAATGTGTGGTGGATGAGGCCATGAGAGAATGACCTAAAGGTGCCTCTAGTCCCTAGGTTCATCTTCTCCATATAATTATGGTAGTGTTCCCATGGATAGAAACATCATTCACTTTCTTGTTACTCTTTAATAAGGATGCTCTAGGACCAACTTTGAGATTAGATTAGGTTTTAATAGCTACCTATGGCCTAATAATATGGACTTTTAACTTTATGTAATCCCATAATTAAAAAACTAGGACTATGAACTATTGTTATAATAAATGATCTGAAATTTTGTATAAAGAAAGGGGAATAAATAACTAAAAATGATTGGTTATGTCAAGAACTATTGGGTTTGATATTTGGATTTTTTTCTTTTTAGTTTTACCTTGTTAATAATTGTCTAAATAGTAAATTCCCGTAAGGAAAATAGTTCAGAAAAATAGTATGGAAAACTAATAAAAGTTAGAGAACAATTTTCAAAAACACAAAGTTTAGGGGGGTAATAGGAAATGAAATTCAGTTGTCCCAAAATATTCTTAAATAATAAAATATCAAAATAGAAGACAATTTTTACAAAACAACATAACCAAAAGAAATAAAATTAATTCCCTGAATAAGTCATGAAGATGTTCTCCCAAACCAACTAAAAAGAGTATAGCTGCAAAACTCGAACAAATCATCATAGCCTAATTTATTTAGAAAAATTCAGAAAGGATTTGACTATCAGCTGAAAAAACATATTACAAATTTTGGGGCAACGATCTCCCTTAAGATTAGTTTCTCAGTCTAATAGTGACAATTATTGAAAAATACAAAATGATGTTGCACCAAACTAACAACTACATGCAACATTTATTTATTTATGTATTTATTGTCCTACCTTACCTAAGAAAAGACCCCTTTTCAAGTATATGAATACTTCCAATGAAGCCATGTGTGCAACAGGATCATAAATATACTCACATTCAGGTTTATATAATAAACTTTAATAAGTGCCCAAACATGATGAACCAGTAGTTTTGAATAATATGATGTGAAGAGTTGTTGAATAAGAGATTGGTGGTGCAATCTAACAGTTGCCTGGAACCAACATTCAATATAATCATGGTGTCATTGGTCCACCTCTTCATTTAAATGATTATGTGCATTCTTTTCTTTAGCCTCCTCGATCACAGGTTATAATGGCTTCTCCTGATTAGATATGGCCCATGAATCTTCAATATCCTTGGTAGATTGCTCAAATTGATCAATGAAGGTTTCTCGATCCTTTTGTAGGCATGGCTCATAGGACCTTGGTTCTTCTATGTCTTTTGGAGAAGCAGATAAGTTCCCGATTATTGTCAAGATGTGATCTTCCTGAGAAGAAGAGACCCCAGTTGTTGCTAGGATTTGAAAGAGTTCTTCCAAACTCATTGTCATCTTTGAATTCATCCAGCTAGTTGATGGGTCATGTCTCACACATGAATTAGCGCATAGGGTTCTTACAGCACCCAAAATATTTTTTAATATTTTAATATTTTTTATGAAAATGAAATGAAAACTAACTAACACTCAAAACAATTTTTAAGAAAACCATAAGAAATAATAGAAACTAATTGCAGAATTTGAAAATCATACAACACCTTCATGAAAATAAAGACACTTGCAGGAAAGTAAACACACTTTGCAGGAAAGTAAGAACACTTTGCGAAAGAGAAACACACTTGCAATAAAGTTACAGTCAAGGTTTTGAGGAAACTCACAATAGTGGTCGCACAAGTTCTTACCTCTCATCTTATCGTTTCTCCTCCCCCAAGCTATGTAATTTAAAATAAACCTACCTACCTAGACTTCATTCCCTTGGGTAAAATACATGCACTAATTTACCAACATTAAATTATCAGCCAGGGAGTCGCAGAGTTAGAGGTGCAGGCACAGGAAATGCAGGATTGGAGCCTAGTCTAGCCTATTGCTGGAAGACACACTTCAAAATGGAATGAATGAAATCAAAGCTGGGATTAAAATCAAAGTGCACGAATCCAAAGTCCAAGAAATGAGATCAAGTGCAAGAAATAAACAAGCAAGTCAATATGAAAGTAAACGCGGAATTTACCTAAACTGACATTCAAATCAGTCATCTCAATGAGGTTACTCAAACCCTCATGTATGTGTGCTACTGACCTAAAGTGGAATTTACCAGTTTTAAGAGAAAATCCACCAAACTCCTAATTAACCCTATCTAGAGAAAATGATGTAACATAAAGAATTCAAAGAAACACGCTTCGGAGATTTGTCCTCAAGAAACAATATGCTTGGCAATGAAAGTGGAGATACAAAATTAGTTTTGTTTGTGTGAAAATGAATGTGCAGGTACACGATTACTTTTTTTTATTTACAAGATTAATGAATGTATTGGTATGAAATAAGTTTGATTCTTTGTACAAGAATGGGATGTATTCTCATGGATAATCTACTTAACACTACATTCACACTTATATAATAATAACACTTAACAAAATTTAACAAAACTTTGATGAATAAAAAAACACATCAATACAACATAACAAATGAGATAACATAATATAAAACAAACTAAACAATATTATAACAAACATGTAAACAATGTTAATCTAAACATTACAATAAATAGATAACAAACAACATATGACAAATAAATTTTTAAACAAACGATTAACAAAACAATATAAATATATAACAACACATTACATTATGGATATTAACAAAATATAATAAATATACAAGGAATAAACAATTAAAAACAAGTTATAACATAACAATGTATAATAAACCAACATTACGCATATATTAACAATGATGACAATGCATATAAGAACAAAACTATTAAATAAACAATATGAAAAACAACATATATGAACCACACAATATCTGAAATAAAACAAAACCTCAAAACCTACGTACGGATATGACGCAAATAAATATTTACAAAGTTGTTTGTAGCATTATAGGAATACCGATGGATGAAATGAAAGCGTTGGAGATTGAGGTGAGATAAGATGAGGATAAAGGCATAAAATAGTGATTGTAATTAGATTTCTTCTAGACACATACATGAGAGAGACTGGAGTGTTGGATGCGTAGCAATATACAACAAATGAGTTGAAATATAGAGGGAAATCTGCCAGGCGAAGAAGAGGACACAAGTTGTGGGTTTTTTGTCTTGAGGACTGCTCTTCAGGATTCATAATGAAATTAGCAAACTAAAACTACAAAACTAGAATCAATCAACAAGCTTAAAACAAATAATAAAACATTGCACCCAGATTATAAATTGGATGGAAATTAATCACACTTGCAATCTAACTAACAAAGTAGAGAGGTAGAACGTTACCCAGGATTGAGGGGTCCTTCCCAACCTGACTAACGCTGCTAAAAACGATCAGAATAATTTGAAGTGATGCATTGAATCAATGAACTTTCATTAATGGAAATCAACTTCGTTTGCAAAAGAGCAACTCACAGTTTTACTACCTCAATGAGTCTCTTCATTCGCTACCATTTCCCACACATTACAAACAGAATCCCCCCCCGCCTGATTCACATAATTGGCATATTTATATGCAAAATCCTTGATCTAGAAGATGGAAATAACTCCTCCATTCTCGTGAAACAATAGTTACATAAATGAATATATCAAACCATCATACGGTTTTTAGAAAATATTAAAAACATAATACCATGAATCTTGGACCTGGGTGGATTTTGTCACACATGTTTGCATGTCGATGTCACTACAGAGAAAACCCATGTTTCTGAATTTTTTCAAAAAGCACGCAAATGTTCTAAACAATGATTGGTACCATAATGAGAGTGATGAGCGAGAATGTTGAACTGTAGTAATGTGTTAGGGTCCTAAGGCACACATAGGTAGAACAATATATTCGGATGTAATAAAGGTCAATATTAATAAGGCCTTTCAATAAAATAGAATAAGGTGGATGTAAGAAGTCCTAATAGAAGCTTCTGCTTCTAGAAGGATCTTCCTCTAGATGCTTATTTTTACTATAAATAGGAGTCGAGGTTATGAGAACCCCATCTTGGATATTATTATAATAGATTTCTACTCAACTAGATTTCCCCCCCTCGAAGAGGCCCGTGAACATTTCTTTCATATTCAAAGTTTTATTTCTGTCAATATTCTCTTATCATTTCAGTGCTATTGTGGTGAATGTTCTAGTTATATTGTTGTTATTCTACCATTTCTAGCATTTTATTTATGTTTGCATACATTTTATATATGGTATATTACAAGTGGTATCAGATAACTTTCCTCGACAGAAAGAGCGCGTTAATTTTTTTTCCAGGGTAGAGACGTATTTCAACGTCTTTAAGCCACAGAGATCTATCGTTACGTGCATAAACCTGCAGTTGAGGGATTCATACATGCAAGAAATACAAGTGGTACTTAAGAGCACATCTGTTGGCCACCCTTGTAACCCCTATTGGTACCCCTTCGAGTGGTAGTGCATCAAACAAAACTTGTGTACGGATCGACCTAGATTACCTGAAGCCCTCTTTAGATAAACCAATTGGTCGCCTGACTGCTATAGTTTCACCGAGAACAACACTCGAGAAGATACTCTCTAGTACCTAGGTATATTGGGTCGAGTATTATCGTTGGACCCCGCACGTATATCAGAGAGCTATAGCACAGGGCAAACCCTTATTTGTAGAACCCTTGAATAACTAACCCTTGGGGGAAGAAACATAAACAAATTAAAACAGACAAGATCTATTGTCGTGCAATTGTGTTCGGGTTGCCAAGTAAATACACATTTCTTTTTGGTTAAGCATTTGGGCATTTCCTCTCTACAATATTCTTCAAACCGGAGTATAACTCCACAAAAAAAAAAAGTCTGGAAATGTTTTTCACCATTATTTGAGATTGATTCCATTGGATTAATATCTTCTCCCTTATCACATTCATCCATATCATTTTTCGGGAAAACATTTTACCCCGCTCGCTCCTTTTTAGTTCCCCCATCCTCATGGCCCATACCTGTAGCCAAGACTTGGAAGCTCGCTTCAACACTTTAAAATCTGGTCTCATCAAAACCCAACAAGAAGTGAAACAACTCAATGCCAATGTTGCAGCCATCACTACAACCATGCAGTCCTCAATGGAGGAAATCAAACAAGACCTTACCACCCAGCTTGAATCAGTCTTTTCGGCACACTGCACCAAACTGCATATCCCTATAGATAACCCTTCCTCTTCCTCACCTACACATCCTGAAGGTGACCATTCCTCTCATTCCAATAACTTTCAGAACCATCACTTTCAACATGACCTATGCCTTCCGCGGGTGGATGTGACCAAATTTGATGGCTCAGACCCCACTGGTTGGGTAACCCAAATGGAACATTATTTCTCTTTATACGGCATTATAGATGACTTGGACAAACTCTGGTATGGTGTTCTCCATCTAGATCAATAACGGCGGCAATGGTGGCAATGGAGAAATTTTTTTCGTCAAGGGTATATTACTTGGACACACTTTGTGGCAGAGATTTATGAACGCCTTGACACTGACACCAACCATTTGGGTTGTTTGACAAAGTTGAAACAATTAGGAACAGTGGAAGACTTTATAGTTGCCTTTGAGTGCCTATCTTTTAGAACAGGGGGCATTTCTGATGCCTTTTTCCGAGAGTGTTTTATCAGCATCCTCAAGGATGAGATTCGGGCCCATGTCCTCATGGCTCGGCCTCATAGTTGGGTGGAGGCTACTAAAAGAGATAAAGAAGCACAACATGTGGTATCCTCTCAAAACTGAAAACCCTCCTTTATCCCTCGCCCTAAACCAGCAAATCCCACTACTCCCTCTGCTCCACTAAAGATACAAAAATTGACCAGGGATGAAATGGTTGAACGCCAACTCAAAGGCCTTTGTTATAACTATGATGACAAATATTTCGCGGGCCACAAGTGTAAAGAACAAAATCTTTTTATGGCCATCTCCGAGGATATTTTGGAAGAGGATGTAGAAACTCCCCTTGTGTCTGAGTCACCTGAATCCACTGACATAACCCCTCCCTCAGACCCTCCCGAAGTAGAACTAGTCATTTCCGTCAATGCTCTCACTGGCTTCTCCTCTCCCCAAACCCTCAAGATAATCAGTTACATCAAGCATCAGAAGTTCATTATTCTAGTTGATAGTGGAAGCACCCATAATTTTATTCATCGCTGCATTGCCCAAGAAAATCATTGCTACATTCATGCCGTCAATAATTTCCAAATCATGATTTCCAATGGTGTTTCCATGAAATGTGGAAGGCATTGTGAAAATGTTTGTCTCTAAATTGATGACTACCACTTGAAATCCCATATGTTTTCTATCGACATGGGGGGTTGTGACATTGTGTTGGGTGGAGATTGGCTAAGGACTTTGGGTCCCATTCTCATGGATTTTAAATACTTAACCATGCAATTCGACTAGGAGGGCCACCAATATAGGTTACAATGCATCACCGTCGGTTCACCTGAGATCATTAGTTCCCATTGAATGGAAAAGCTGCTCAAAAAAGGTCATTCTGGTGTTATCACCCAACTCCATGCCATACAAGCAACAGAGACACCCTCAGTCCCACAAGACCTCCAAGCCATCCTTTCTAAACATAAATTGGTCTTGTCCACTCCCCAAGGACTCCCTCCTTCCCATGGTGTTCATGATCATTCCATTCCCCTTGTACCCAAAAGCCTTCCTCCCAATATCTGTTTGTATCGTCACCTCTTTTTCCAAAAAACTAAAATTGAGAAAATGGTCCAGGAAATCCTTAATGCAGGAATTATCCGCCCTAGTACGAGCCCCTACTCTTCTCCTATGGTCATGGTCCTAAAGAAAGAAGGTTCTTGGTGAACGTGTCCTGACTTTCGTGCCCTAAAAAAAATTACCATCAAAGACAAATTCCCCATTCTTGTCATTGATGACCTCCTGGATGAATTGAGTGGTGCCCAATTCTTCACTAAACTGGATCTTTGTTCGGGCTACCACTAGATACGTATGAAAGAGGAAGACATTCCCAAGACTACCTTTAGAACTCATGAGGGCCACTATGAATTTTTGGTCATGTCATTTGGCTTGTGTAATTCCCCCTCCACCTTCCAAAGCCTCATGAATCATGTCTTCCGTCCTTTTCTCTATCATTTTGTCTTAGTTTTCTTTGATGATATCCTCATCTATATCAAAACCTGGACATACCATATTTCTCATGTAGATTGAGTTCTCCATCTACTCTCGTAGCACCAACTTTTCTTGATACAGTCTAAATGTGCTTTTTGTGCCTTAGAAGTAGAATACTTGGGTCATCTGGTTGGAAAGGATGAAGTCAGGGTGGATCCTAAAAAGATTGAAGCTATGCAAGATTGGCCTCACCCAAAGACTCTTAAGAGCTTGTGTGGATTTCTGGGCTTAACAGGGTATTATCACAAGTTTGTTAAGAATTATGGGAAGATTGCAGCACCTCTCACTGCTCTCCTCAAAAATAACTCTTTCACTTGGACTCCAGCCACTGCTCAAGCTTTTCACACCTTAAAGATGGCCATGTGCACTACTCCAATCCTCTCCCTTCCCGATTTCACAAAGAACTTTGTGTTGGAATGTGATGCCTCAAGGACAAAAATTGGTGTTGTCCTTATGCAAGAGGGTTGACCTTTGGCCTTTACCAACAAGCAACTATCTAAAAGAAATCTGGGAAAATCCATCTATGAAAAGAAAATGTTGGCTATTCTACATGTCATTGGTCTGTGGTGCCCTTATCTATTGGGGCAACATTTCCAAATTAAGACAAACCATCAAAGCCTCAAGTATTTTCTAGAACAACACATTTCCTCCCCAGAACAACAAAAATGGGTGACTAAGCTCTTTGGATATGACTATGAGATCATTTACAAGAAAGGAAAAGACAATGTGGTTGTGGATGCACTTTCCTACAAATATGAAGATGTATGATCCCTTTTTTCTCTTTCATTCATTGTCCCAGATTGGCTCCAAATCGTTCTCCAGGAATGGCTACAAGATTCCAAAAGTTCACAGCTGATCCAACAATTGCAGTCCAATGCTCCATCTTCCCCAGGGTACTCTTGGCTCCATGATGAACTTCGATACAAAGGCTATTTGTATTTAAGTATACAATCAAAGATTAAATCCACGGTACTTTCTGAGCTTCATGCTACACCCACAGCAGGGCACTCTAGGTTCACCAAAATCTATGACACAGTCAAACGTTCCTTTTTCTAGGATGGTATGAAACAGGACATTCATAATTTTGTCACTAAATGTGATGTATGTCAATGCAACAAGGGAGAAATAGTCAAATCTTTGGGCACACTACAACCGCTCCCGATTCCACCTGCTATTTGGAAGGATATCTCTATGGATTTTATTACTGGCTTACCCAAATCAGGAAATAAATCAATCATCATGGTGGTTGTTGATCTCCTTTCCAAGTATGCTCATTTCTGCGCCCTTCAACACCCATTTAAAGCATCCATGGTGGCTCAAATTTTCATGGATTAGGTATTGAAGATTCACGGCATGACACACTCTATTGTTTATGATCGTGACCCAACTTTCACAAGAAATTTTTGGCAAGAACTATTCAAGATACAAGGCACTGAATTTCATCTCAACACATCTTATCATCCCTAGACTGATGGCCAAATGGAAGTTGTCAACAAGTGCTTGGAAACATATTTGAGGTGTTTTTCCTCTGAAAAGAAAAATCAGTGGGCTCAATGGTTACCCCTAGCTGAATGGTGGTACAACACTTCATACCATACAACTACATGCATGATGCCTTTTGAAGCAGTATATGGACAGAAGCCACCTTTAGTTCTCTCATACTTACCAGGTGCCTCGAAGGTCCAGGCAGTTGACCTAACACTAACAACTCGAGAGGATATTCTCCATACACTCAAAGAGAATTTGGTAATGGCACAGAATTGCATGAAGCAACAAGCAGATCAAGGTCGCTCTGAACGTCAATTTGCAGAAGGGGATCAGGTGTTTCTTTGATTGCAACCTTACAAGCAAACTTCCCTCAAGGCCAAGCATTGTCAGAAGCTAGCACCCAAATTCTATGGTCCTTATACCGTTCTCAAGTGTGTGGGACAAGTAGCCTATCAGTTAGCTTTGCCCAACCATTCGAAGCTACATCATGTTTTTCATGTTTCATGCTTAAAGAAGGTGATTGGAGCTAAGTACCAAATTGAAACCAACCTTCCAGAGTTAGTTGAAGAAGGATCTATTTGGCTACAGCCAGAAGCATTTTTGGACTAGCGTGAGAATCGCCTACGTTAGAAAACCATCAAGGAAATGCTAGCCCAGTGGAAAGATACAACTCCAGCAGATGCCACTTAAGAACCAACTACCATTCCGCAATAATTTCCTCATCTCAAGCCTTGAGGACAAGGCTATTTTTAAGGGGGCGAACATGTTAGGGTCCTAACCCGCACATAGGTAGAACAATATATTCAGATGTAATAAAGGTCAATATTAATAAGGCCTTTCAATAAAATAGAATAAGGCAGATGTAAGAAGACCTGATAGAAGCTTATGCTTATAGAAGGATCTTCCTCTGGATGCTTATTTTTAGTATAAATAGGAGTCGAGGGTATGAGAACCCCAGCTTGGATATTATTATAATAGAGCTCTGCTCAACTGGATTTTTCCCCCTCGAAGAGGCTCATGAACATTGCTTTTAGATTCAAAGTGTTATTTATGTTATTATTCTCTTATCATTTCAGTGTTATTGTGGTTAATGTTCTAGTTATATTGTTGTCATTCTAACATTTCTAGCATTTTATTTCTTTTCTGCATACATTTTATATATGGTATATTACATAATGGTACAAGAATGTTGATCATGCTAGTACAAGAATCACACTTCAAAAACCATCATAAGTAAATCATGATATAATCATCTTTTAACCACTAAAAAGATAGAAAAGACGATGTATTAACCACACTAGATAAAATGATGAATGATGGCATTTAATTAGGGTTTATGGTGCGTATTGACAATGAAATGTGGGAAAAGGTGTAATAATGAATGTTTTTGTACAACGCAAAACATGGAAAAATTGGAGCTCAACAAGAATTTATCTAAACTTTCAAAGAGGGTGCAATCCCATCCTACTACAGCTAAAGGCAGTCTCTTTCATCAAGGATTAATTAGGACATTGGTAATTTTCTCTTTAAATGAAGTTCAGAGATCCTGGGATTGACTAATCCAGTATTTTAAAAACAATTTACAGTCAACTAAATCCAAAAATTCCAAAGAGAAGAAATCATCCCAACAGAAACAAAGTGGTAAAGCCACTAAGTTCTTAATTAAAGAAGAATCACCTGCAGTTAGGGTAACTCGGGCTAGCAAGAGGAAATTGCAAACTCAACAAACCATTGGACATTTTCCTGTAGGTAAATATCATGAGGAAGCTACCACTAGCCGAGGTAAGAAATCCAAACTAGATGAAGACATTGACATATTTCCTAATCTAGATATAAACATGGAAATTGATGAAGATGAGGATTATACTATGAGCCCAGTTCAGACTCTAGTCAAGAAAAAATAGAAATCTACAAGTAAGAAGAATGAAAAAGTCAAAAAACAGAGCAAAAATCCAACACATGTGCCTAAGTTCCCTAGGAGAAACTCCACCAGAGCTTCCAATAAATTTAAAGTAAATTCAAAGGCCATGTTTCATCCATCCATTAAAAAGGAGAATCCTATAATTATAGAGGATAAGATCTATATCAAACTCCTAATGTGTCTTTAAAGAGTTCAGTTTGGTTCTATTCCTTCATAAGATTTCAAGACTGGAATCAAAAAACAGGCAGAGACACCTTCTTTGTACAGGACTAAGAAAGAATCTGAGAACTTGAGGAAGAGACAAGAAAATGGAAAATAGGTTGTTCAATAATCCAGGAGACCTGTGACAAGCGCAACCACTAAATCAACTTCAAAATCTGAATTTTTGTTTAGAGGTACAAATGTAGTTTTCGATGACAAAGATGATCCTATTGCAAAACCAGACAAAATTCCAGACCTTCCAAAGACCATGGAATTTGATAACACTGAAGATGAAGATCATAGCTATGGATTATCTTCAAGATATATGATAAAATTAAGAAAACCTCAAGCTCCTATAGACCTGAATCTACCTACACCTGTAGAGGAATATCCAGAGTTTAAAGTTAAAGTTAGAAAAGAAAAATGCAGGATTAAGGAGCTACAGGGTATGGTAAAAAAATTAAAGAAATATAAATCTCTGGTGGAGAAATGGAATGCTAGACAGCAAGAGAAGATACATGATTTTAAAAGGAAAAGAAAGGAACAAAAAGAACTGCTTAAGGAGGTATGAGAATAAAATTTCAAGTTATATTGGCATAATGTTGTGTTAACAACCAAACTAAAGCAGAGAGACACCAAATCCAGTGCATTCATTATACCATGATGGTTTATGAAGTTTTTCCCTGTAGTTTTTAATGTTTTGATGCTATTTCTCAAGGAGAAAAAGATGAATAGTTCAATTCCTATATTTATATCAAATGAAATTTTCATATTTCGGATGGAACAACTCAATAAGATATGATTCTAAATTTTGTGGGATTTGCTAAGTTGTTGTAAAAGATATTTTGGGTTAGTTGTTGATCCTTCTACTATATTGGCATTATAAGTGCTCGTTTGAGTTGATTCTCCTAGAAGATAGGCATTGACTAGATCCTATTACAAACTATAAACTAGAAAATAGGATCCATAGTAATACTCTGGGTACTTTAAATAAACACAAGGAAGATTGTATGAGGGTAGATAAGTTGGGTTTTCAAGGACCTGTTTTGTAATCCATTGTAAGACAGTTTATATTCCACATTGATACTAAATGGCAAAGGCATGTTGATGGTCATATTTTATTTTATTTCATGTTCTATTTATTTTCTTACTTGAAGTCTTTTTTCTATTGCGATGCATTGATTCCTTTATTTTAAGTAACACAGTGAAAACTTTAATATTATTGTTTATTATCAATATTTTCATTAAATTACATGTTCTTGTTTCTCAATTATATTTTGAAATAAGAAATCTATATGGGGTTGACAAATGTAATTCTCTCATATTTTATTTCTTTATTTTCCTTATTGTCTGATCTATTAACATGACTGCCTTTTACTAAAACATTGGGTTATCTTATGGATTTATTTTGATTTATGTGTTTACCTTGAACCCTTGAACCAACTTTTCAACCATTCTCTAAAAAACCAATTCATAAAACCCTTAAAATACCATTGCAATAACCTGATGATGCCCCATCTTTACCTCTCACAGTCAAGTACAACTTTAGGGACTAACATTTTTTGGCGCCATTGTCGGGGACGGAGACACGAAGTATTGTTCCCTGGGAGAAGGACAAGATCAAATCCAAATCTTGATGGTGAACAAGATTTTGGACAATTACATGAGATTGTGTATTTTTCACATAGCGACTCCTTTGTGGTAATTCTGGATCCTAAAATTGAAAGCAAAGGACCTAAAATTCCTCCAACTTCCTCATCCTCTACAAAGAAACAAGTTACCAGGAAAAGCCCAGATCCTAAGCCTGTTGCAACAATGTAAGATCCTGAAAAATTATTAAGAAAACCTAAAATCATTCCTAGACAATCCTCTCTCTCAAAAGAAAATGTGCCTTCAACTAGCACTCAAGGACAGTCCTCTAAAACTGTTAAACTCACATTAGATGATGGAGTGATTCCTGAGAGTGAAACAAAGCCTATTATTAAGCCTACTACTATTTCCTTTCCTTCAACTATTTCAGAATTAAATCTAAATCAATGGAAGTTGTTTGTTGATATCATTGAAGAAGAACAAACAAATACTCTATCTGTAGCTGAAGCTTTGAGATATCATAGTAAAGATATTAAAAGTGAACCAGAAACACTCTCATCATCACCTCAGTCTTTTTCTTCTAAACAAAATAAACCACGTTATTGTTCTTTTGAAAACCCTCTTTTTTTTGGAACCATCATCCTACTTTAGTCCAAAAAAGAAATCGATGTTTTCTAAAGATCAAGAACTTATATCAGCTCAATTAAGTTGCTTCACTCAAGGAATGGTCTCTCTTTCTACATCACCATTTTTGCTCACTCCTACATCCAAAACACCAAAGGTGGTAAATATTGTTGTAAATAGAATGGATGCAATAGTTGTAGCTAGATGTGCACCATTAAACCTACCACCAGTCTTGTATGCTTTCCCACCCAATGCTTATATGAAGTATTTTCCAATATTCAATGGAGAAGGAGGATTTACTGCTGAAGAAAATTTAAATTCTTTCTATAGCTTTGTAGAAAGTTTTAATGTGGAGCATGCAGATGTTTGGATGAGACTTTTTGTGCAGAGTTTAGATGGTGAAGCAAGAAAATGGTTTAGAATCTTGCCATCCGATTCAATTGTTGATATTGTTGCACTTGATGATACATTTTTAAGACATTGGGGAGATAAGAAAGACTACTTGTATTACATCACTGGATTTTTTTCTTTGAAAAGAAAACAAGGAAAATCTATATCTGATTTTACTAAAAGGTTCAATAAAATGTATAGTAAAATTCCATATGAAAACAAGCCTTCAGAAACATCAGCCAAAATTATTTTTTCTAATTCCTTTGATGTTGAATTTTCTCTGATGTTGAGAGAAAGGAGGTCTACTACTCTGAGTCTGATGCAGGCAACAACTATTGAGGTAGAATCCAAAATACTAGCAACAGAAAAGTTAAAGTCCAGGGATGATAGAGACAGGAAAAAACAGAAAGAAGAACTACCTTCTTCTTCTCATACAATATCTAATTCTAAGATGGATGAAATGGACAAAATGTTGAAAACCTTAACATCTAAAATGGCTAGGATGAAAATGGAACAAAAATAGCCTAGAAAACCTACATAGGAAGGTGGATATAGAAACCCTAACCAGTTTAGGAGACCTAATAATGTACCTCAAATCTTACCAAGAGAAAGGATGAACCAAGAAGATTAAAAAAAATTCCCCCTTTTCAAAAGAATGTAGTAGAAGAGGTTGAAGAAGTAGATGATACTGAAGATGATCCTATAGTGCATTTAAATGATTTAGAATTGTCTCCTACTCATTTGACACAACAAGATTATGAAGATGCTCTTATATTAGATTAGTTTGAAGAAGGGGATGTTCATGAAATTATATAGAAAGAACCTAAAAGGAAGAAGTATGATCTTAGATCCAGATCAAACACACCTAAGATGGATATACTTGTTTCAACAAAGAAGGCTAGTGCTCCAGTTAAATCAAGAGTCAGTAAAGAAAGTTTTGGGATTAAAATTGATCAAAAACTAAAGAAACTTGTCAAGGTCAGTACTTCAAAGCTAAAGGAAACTGAAAAAGGTTGTTGCTTCGTTCATCCTGGAAAATGAAATTAACAAGATTAAAATCCCCATACATTTTATAGAATTAATGAAAACATATCCTTTTAGAAAGTTTGTTCTCAAGTAATTGCAGCCCCCATGCTCATGTCACCTTTCAGATACTATCAACCTTGAATATTAAAATCCTTCTATAACCATTGGTCCACCTCATATTGAAGACAGGGCTGATACTTCTCCTCCTTTCTACATATCTCTTAACATTCATGACAAAATACTGCATAATTGTTTAATGGATTCAAGATCTTCACACAATTTCATGCCAAAAGTAGTAATGGATGAATTAGGTTTTGACATCATTAAACCCTACCTATACCTATATTCATTTGACTCCAAAAAAGTTAAATTTTTGGGATTCATTAAAGACATGGTTGTTACTTTATCTCAGTTACCTATGAAAAGTGTGGTATTGGATGTTATTGTGTCTGACATACCTCCAAAATTTGGGATGTTGTTGTCAAGGTCATGGGCTAAAAAAGTAGGAGGCACATTACAAATGGATCTCAGTTATGCTACCATAACTGTGTTTGGTGGAGAACATCGGATATTGTACAAGGAAGTAAGGCTGGCTTACTTGGTAAGTGTGTAAGTTTTAAACAAGTGAAGTAAAGCAATGCATATAGATTCTTAAGCAAAACATAAATTAATAAATGGCTCATACACATAGTACACATAGATTTATATCAGAAACCCTTAACCAAGAACATAGATAAGTTGGGTTCTTTGTCAAGAATATTGCACTCTAACTGCCACAATATAATCTCACTGCTTGTTGTACCAACCCAATACCTAAACACAATCTTTGTAACCATACTTCTTCCTTTCTTGCATGAGTGGTTTCCATGTATTCAGCTTATTTAGTTGAGAGTGCCACTACAGCCTGTCTTTTGCTCATCCAACCGATTTCTCCTCCAAATAGGTTAAACACATACCCACTTTTAGATCTTATGTGATCTAGATATCTAGCCTAGTCTACATCAACAAAGTCATGTATGTCCACCACTTTGTCCAATCCTTGTCTTCCTTGGTAGCACAATCCATAATTGGTAGTGCCACACAAATACCTAAAGACCCTCTTTAATGTTGTCCAATTATCCTTCCCTGGTTTTGACATATACCTACTCAAAACTCCCACTGCATGTGCAATGTCCGGTCTATTACAGATCATTTCATACATCAAACTGACAACTTCACTGGCATATGAAACATGGGACATGTCCTCTTCTTCTTCATGTGTCTTGGGACACTGATCTGCAGATAAATTTACACCTATAGGAATAGGAGCCTTGAATGGTTTAATTCCATGCATATTAAACCTCTGCAATATCGTCTCAACATATTTTATCTGATTCAACCAGAGTGTCATGTTTTCACGATCTCTTTTAATCTCCATTCCCAAAATGAAGTTAGCAACATCGATATCCTTCATGTCAAATTTGGAGGATAGTTGTGATTTTACCTCCTTGATAACATCCATGTTATTTCCTACCAACAACATGTCATCAACATACAACACTACATAATACCTAAAGACCCTCTTACCGTTGTCCAATTATCCTCCCTCGGTTTTACATATACTCACTGAATCTCCGGACTGGAGGAAGAAACGGAGTCGAGGATGAGATGACCCGAGGACGGACAGGAAGGAGAAATGGACCGGAGGAAAGGATGGACGGACGAGGGAAAGATGGATGGAGGAAAGATGGAGGAGGACACGGAAAGGAGGACCGGACGGATGACGGAGGATGGATGGCTGATGAATGGATCGAGCCGGAATGAAGTATGGACTGGACGAGGATGGACGAGGATGGATGGAGGAAGGACGGACGGAGGAAGGATGGACGGACGGATGGAGGACGGATGGATGAATGGATGGATGGAGGGATGGAGGATGGACCGGGTAAGGATGGAGGACGGATGGAATGGATGGAATGGAAGGAAGGATGGAGGACCGGATGGAGCCGGACGGAGGAGGAAGGAAAGAGGAATGGAGGAAAGGAGATGGAGGAGGAATGGATGGATGGATGGAGGAAGGACCCGGAAGGATGGATGGAGGAAGGATGGATGGAAGGAGGATGGAGGAGGACGGATGGAAAGCCGGAAGGATGGATGGTCGGACGGACGGAGGAAATGATGGATGGATGGATGGACATGGATGGAGGATGGATGGACGGATGGAAATGGATGGATGGATGGATGGAATGGAGGATGGATGGACGGACCGGACGGAGCCCGGAGCCGGACAGGGAGGATGGAAGGAAATGGAGGAGGAAGGACCGGACTGAAGGATGGAGGAAATGGATGGATGGATGACGGACGGAGGATGGATTCGATGGATGGATGGACAAGGAGGAAGAGGAATGACGATGGAATGGATGGATGGATGGACGGAACGGACGGATGAAGGAATGGATGGAATGGAAGGATGGATGGATGGATGGACCGGAATTTAAAATTTGAGATTGAGGTAAGACACGGACCCTCAATACTGTATAACATAAAAAATTGGCAATTTTTTAAATATGACCAGGAGATTCAAGTATTCTTAAATACCATTGATGATTTTTCCAATATTTCAATAGATCATGATAATGAGAATGATGATATGGAAGTAAATGCTACAAATATTCTTCAAGACAGTGTTGGTGGGCACAAAATTATTGAATTGAAAACAAAATCATCTACCCAAAGGTTTGGTTCCACTTAAGAGATTATTTGACCACAACGATGTACCTTAGAGTTGTTATTCAGAAAGAAGAGACTTATGTGATAGACTGTGATATCAGTTCATATCTAAATCCCGGGATGGTGAAATTATCTAGAAAACTATCAAAAAAACAGAGAGACAAGTATGTAAATTTGATGAAACAATATTCAGATGTATTTTCCTCATCTTATGAAGACCTAAAGGTTTTTTATATAGATATTATGCAACACAAGATTCCTCTAAATCCTAGATCAAACCTTTTAAGCAGAATTCTAGGCAATTCAATCCATTGATGTTACCCATAATAGAAAAAGAACTAAAAGGTTATTGGATGCCAAAATTATAGTACCACCGAGATACTTAGAGTGGGTAGCTAATATTTTACCTATCAGGAATAAGAGTGGAGAAATAAGACTTTGTGTGGACTTCAAGAATTTGAATAGATGTTCTTTAAAAGATGCCACCATCCATTACCAAAATGGATCATATTTTACAAAGAGTAGTATGGGAAAAAAGGATTTCTATGCTTGATGGCTATTCAAGATATAATCGATAACATCTTTACCACTACCCCCTGGGGAACTTTCATGTATGAAAAGACACATTTTGGATTAATTAATGCAGGAGCAACTTTTCATAGGGCTATGGATATTGCATTTATTGGTGAGAAAGACAGGTTTATGGTTGTTTATCTTGATGACTACTATTTTCAACCCTCGATGAAGAACACTTACAACATTTGAAGAAGACATTTGAAAAATGCAAGAGGTATGGCATACTTCTAAACCCTAAAAACTTGTTACTCCATGAAGTTGAAGGAAAAATTTTATACGCCATTGTTTCACCCGTATAAACCTAAGATAGATCCTAAAAGAGAAAAATCTATTCAACAGAAATACATTCCAAGAAATAAGAAGTATATCTAATCCTTCATAGGTAAAAATAATTTCTTTTAAGGAGATTTATACCAAATTCTGCAGAGATCATCAAGTACATTACTGATATGTTAAAAAAGGATGCAAAAATAAAGTGGATACCAGAAGCTAAAGAATAATTTGAAAATATTAATAAGGCTCTTGTTCAAAGCTCCATCAAACCCCTAATTACTCTAAGGAATCCATGATTTTTCATTTGCTTCTCAAGACAACGTGGAAGTTGTTATTTTAAAAAGAAATGATCAGGGGTATGAGAAACCTATCTCATTTTCAACAAAACTCTCAAAGACTCCCACCTGTACCATGATATTATGGGATGTTGTAAGCAGCCATGCTCTAGTGAAGGCTGTAAAATATTCCAGGGTATTTGTTCTACAATCTTAGATCATTGCATATGTTACAAATAGTGCAGCGAAGAAATATTGGTTCATCCTTATTGTGAAGGAAAGAGAGGAAATGGATAATGAAAAATTATGAATGTAACATGACCATAAATCCCACTCATTTAATAAAAGGACAAGGCCTAGCTAAATTAATGACAGAGTAAAATTGCAAAGCAATTGGATTGTATCATTTCTCAAGAAAATCACAAAATTCTTCATTTCAGATTGGGGAAACTGGCCTACAGGTAAGAAGAAAATATTCTTCCTCACCATGGTACAAAGAAATTGTATTTTTTCCTTAAATATCCAAATTCTCCGAATTGATAAATCGTTCAGATCACTTAAATTGAAATGATTTTAAATATTGAATTGCCGACCAGTGGAAATTACTAAGACAACTGGGAAGGGGGGGGGGGGTGAATCAAGTGTGTTTTAGATTAAACAATTTTAAGTCTATTGAACCATTTTTAATCTTTCCAAGTGACCATCAATATTATACAACATAAGCACAACATAACAATGGCACCGGCCACACATAAGATATATATACAGACAAATTTTCACGAGGAAACCCATAAAGGAAAACCTCTTCTTCTTTGAAATGACAAAGTGCCTTTTGGGTTCTCAGACATCATCTATGTTTGAGCACTAACTCAAAAGGAAAGCATTTCACCGCTTCACAAGTTCCAACTTGTTAGGAGCATCAACTCTCTAGTTTCTAGCACC
Organism: Picea sitchensis; assembly: GCA_010110895.2. Classification (NCBI taxonomy): domain Eukaryota; kingdom Viridiplantae; phylum Streptophyta; class Pinopsida; order Pinales; family Pinaceae; genus Picea; species Picea sitchensis. The sequence goes on from SNQJ01S0006668.1 coordinate 44,833, forward strand.
AACTCCCCCGAGTGTTCCAGCACTGACCGGATGGAAGCACCTACTTCCACTTATACAAGAAACCACTTCCATACAGAAACCTCTGTGTTTTCCCAAGTGTTATCACTCCAAGAAACTCTTTGAGGTTGTAAGACAAACATGCTTGGTAACTTAAAGTAAACTTTTTGTGTGTTTTGTATGTGTGGATCAATGGGATAACTCAACCACAATATAGTATCCAGACAGTCAAAAATGAATAATCAAATAAACCAATGCCCTCAAGGATCACTAATCAGATAATAGCTTTAAGTAGGTGAAGAAGACAATGCTTATAAACCAGATACACAATGATGGGTTTAATAAACAATGTAAGAAACTATTAATCAAGTTATGAACCTAATTAATGATGATAGTCATTCTGCAGTTTAAACAACTTGAATAAGAGTACAAAAGAAGGGTGGAAATATGACATTAATAGAGAAAGAAACTTGTGATTTGTATTATCATATGAAAAGTTTGTTACAAAGGTATAGCTCCTGTATCCAAAATCCACCCCTTGCTTCTATCAAATGATAGGTATTTATATCTTTTGCAATAGATCTCAGATCCTATAAACATGGATCTGGATTTCTAAATATGGAAAACAGAGTACAAAGATTAATACAATAAAATAACCTAATATTTAACCAAATAGATTTAATCTGATCATTACAAGTCGAATTTGACAACTAAAGCATTATTTGGCAGTCTGTAGGTGAAAATCACAGATTCATAAATCTATCTTTGATGACTGAGAGATTTTTTATCAAGAGTTATTGTGCCATTTGGTGGTATTTCCTCACCACATGTCTTTAAAACTTCATGAGAAAGATATTCTATCTTCTCCTAATTATTATCCATAATTTGACACCTTTCCCACGTGTTCAGGAATTAAAAAATCGTGATCTGGGCAGAAAGAAGACGTTTCTGGACTCTTATGCGCTTCCACGAGCTCTTTTGTCCTGAATCTGCCCCTTTAGCTGGTGAAAAGGAAACCTTTCAACAACTAACTAGCATATTTCAAAACCAATGAACTGGTGAAAGTGCAAATTTTTTAATGAAAATTGCTTTGGGAAAAATCGAATTTCTGAGTCGTGCAAAGTCTGTTTTACATGCTTGAATAGTCTATTGACATCTAGAAATCCTAAGATTTCCAATGGTATTTTCTGATATGTTTTTAGATATTGGGAAGGAAGTCAAAATTCCTCCACAAGATGAGGCATCATTTTTCAAACAAATTTCAGAATGAATTATTTGATTGCGAACATCTGGCTCCAACTTAGATGGAGACCTCCTTGTGAGGTTTCCAAGAACCTGGAAGATGTTGTGCCTTTATTATTGGGCATGGAGTCATTTATCCTTTACAATTTATCATCTGAAAACCTGTAGAAAACCTATAACCTTCCTATTTATTCATTAAATCAATCAACTGAAAATAATCAAGTTGCTCATTTCCCTTAGAGATCTCAATGTTAAATATAGACTGCTTAATATCTATCTGAGAAGAAAGCATGATGAACTATTGATCTAGGATTTTCAACTCATCACCTTCCTCACGCGTTATTGTTGTCTTAAACCAGATCTGACCTATTCTTGGTAAAGTAATGGATGATGCAATGGCAACCTCATCTGCTATTAGCTCCAGGGAACCTACTGCAGATTTCTTTCCATCGTAAGAATTTGAAAAAACCTCTGCAATTTCTTGGTGATAGCCTTCCTGTAACATTTCCACATATGTCATACAACCCGCGTCTGAGAAATGCTTCTGCACCTCTGGATAAGACTATAAGAAGGATAAATTGTCTAATTTTTTCCTCAGAATTCGTCCTCCTTGCTTCTTTGCCATCTGTAACTTAATCACCAGCTAATTTGTACACGGTTGAAACAACAAACTTCTTAAAAAGGAACAAGCTAGCGTTGGTGAAAATAACTTTGTGTTATCAATGAAATATGAAAACCCCAAAATAGAAATTTTTGAAAGTTGTGAGTTTGAAATAGGAAATGGTGATTTGATTTGATGTCATCAGCTAACTAGTACTTTATCCTCAAACCCCTCTTTGATGATTAAGAGTGTCTCATGTCTTCAAACCCCTCTCTGTCTACCCCACAAATTTTTGTGAGTGCAATCTATCATGATGTCCTGCAAAAAACATGATGGAAAGGTGTCATCACACATTTGCGTCCAATACTTCTCCATAATGATTGTATGACGTGTGTCCAGCGTATCCTTTTGGGTTTTCTGGAGTCGTTGGAGGAAAACCCGTGTTAATGCTTTCACCGACTCACTTGCTGCTAAGAGTACACTTTAGCCGTTGAAACTTGGGGCTTTCACCAGCTAAATTCAACTTCAAAATAGATGTTATCTGGTGAAAATATTTTTACTCGATTTTTTGAAAATACCTTTTATTGATCGATTTATTATAGGAGATAAAAAATTATTCCCTATATTTTGACACTAAAGATTAATAAAAAATATATAAATATTTATTAATGACCATGCTATCACCTAGAAATGAAATGAATGGACTGTTCTATTTCAGGAGATAACATTGGCTTCAACCACTCCTCTACTAAACTAAAAATTGACTATAGTTTGTTGTAGTTTGCCTGCTTATTTCAAAAATCAACAACTGAACATGATCTAACTACTTGTATGAGGAGCGTATTCTCACACCTACTCCTACTTCTAATCAGTAGGGGAAAACTGATCAAGTAAAATTATATCTCTAATGCATCCAAGAAAGAAATCGATTTACTGGTAACTTCCTTGATATGAAACAAAAAAAGAAAGGATATCGTAGCATGCAAAAATATAGTTTGAAAAGATGGCAGAACCAACCATCATCTGACAAAGATATATTGACATTTATGTTGCTCAGAGATTTCAAAAAATCAGCAAAAGGGTCATGAAAGACCCAAGGAAATGCCTCTTCATGCTATTATTTCAACTACATATTGAAGTGATGTTGGTTGCCTTTACTGATATCAATGTTGAAAGTAAATTGTTCTTCTTTTGTCGAAGGAAAATGCAAACTCAACTGTTGATCTTAATCTTTCTACTTCCCTTCACCATTTCTCTGCAATCTGATTTCATCATGATGATATGTTGTCTTATCACAACTAACAATTTCTTCTCCAATAATAATATCTTTGCAGGATATATCAAGACTAAAAATATCTTCAACGGATTTGTGACAAGCATCAATCACAGCATGCACATACTTTTGATCATCTCTCAGCCGAAAAGAAGAACTAGATGGAATTTGAGTAAACAATAAATCTTCACAAACCTTAACATCTCCTTCCTTATCACTATATTTTTCGAATATAGGAGCATCAAGATAAGATCCTAATGACAGAGATGAAGCTTCTTGAATAGCAGGATCAACAATAAAATCATGAAACAAATTTGGAAAAATCTCACCTTGTTCCTCATCATAATTTGAAATCAAATAATCATAAGGAGAAGGAAGATCTTTCTGATGTTCAAGATGAAGATTAGATAGTCCTTGCAAATCCTATTCCTTATGGTTACTGCAACTTCCCTTGATCTGCAAATCTGGAAGATGTCGACTACCCTCAACATCTACTGCAGATCCAATACTTTCGCCTGTTGATCTGTCAATCTACTCATCATCTTTCAAGTCTTCAAAGGGAACAATTTGATCTTCCTGATAGCCTAAGACAATAGATGAATTTGGTACAATATCACAAGAATCTATACTATGGCTAACATTGTGAAGATCATCAATATCTCGATCACAATGAGAGGTTTCTCTTATAATAGCATACTCTTTGTGATTATTTGAATCTTTAGTCAATAATTTGAATTCATGACAACATTCAGGAAATAAAAGGTCAGCTGAAAAAATTTCTTTGCAAAACAAATGAAAGGCAGCATGAAAGTCTTCCAAAGAGCTGATACTGGAGATAGGCATATACCGGTACCAATCACGAGCAATTCCCTCTAATGAGAAACAGAAGAGCCAGCTTTGAACATCCTCATGCACAATTTGCAACCGATGCATGCAATCATGAAAGTCCAGCAAATGTTCGGCTGGCACTTCCCACTCTTCACCTTGAAATCTAGGAATACTACATTCCCATTTATCTCTACTAGGCACTCGATGAGGATAACTAGAAATACTTGAAAAATCACAGAATGCATACCTCTTGTTCATTTCATACCAGTGGAGTCGCCAACAGATTTATGAACAATTGAGTCGCCACTGAATCTTCCTTCGTGGAGTCGCCAGATATATTATTACAATTGATTCATGTCCAGACTTTGTCTATCATCAAAGCTGGATCTTTTCATGTCCCAAGGAAGCTGAGCTTCAATCTCCTCTCCTCGGCAGCAGCGCCAATTTGTTATCACTCCAAGAAACTCTTTGAGGTTGTAAGACAAAGATTCTTGGTAACTTAAAGTAAACTTGTTTTTGTGTTTTTGTGTGTGAATCAATGGGATAACTCAACTACAATATAGTATCCAAATAGTCAAAATGAATAATCAAATAAACCAATGCCCTCAAGGATCAATAATCAGATAATAGTTTTAAGTGGGTGAAGAAGACAGAGCTTATAAACCAGATACACAATGATGGGTTCAATAAACAATGTAAGAAACTATTAATCAAGTTATGAACTGATTAATGAGATGATAATCATTTTGCAGTTAAAACAACTTGAATAAGAGTGGAGAAGAAGACTAGAAATCTAACATTAATAGAGAGAGAAACTTGTGATCTGTATTATCATATGAAAATTCTATTACAAAGGTATAGTTCCTGTATCCAAAATCCACCCCTTGCTTCTATCAAATGATAGGTATTTATATCTTTTACAATAGATCTCATATCCTATAAACATGGATCTGGATTTCTAAATATGGAAAACAGAGTACAAAAATTAATACAATAAAATAACCTAATATTTAACAAAATAGATTTAATCTAATCATTACAAGTCGAATTTGACAACTAAAGCATTATTTGGCAGTCTGTAGGTGAAAATCACAGATTCAGAAATCTGTTTTTGATCACTTGGAGATTTTCTATCAAGAGTTGTTGTGCCATTTGGTGTTATATCCTCACCACATGTCTTTAAAACTTCATGAGAAAGATAGTCTAGCTTCTCCTAATTATTATCCATCATTTGATACCTTTCCCACGTGTTCAGGAATTAAAAAGTCGCGATCTGGGAAGAAAGAAGATGTTTCTGGACTCTTCTGCGCTTTCACCAGCTCTTTTGTCCTGAATCTACCCCTTTAGTTGGTGAAAAGGAAATCTTTCAACAACTAACTAGCAGATTTCAAAACAAATGAGCTGGTGAAAGCGCAATTTTTTTAATGAAAACTGCCCTGGGAAAAATCGAATTTATGAGTCGTGGAGAGTCTGTTTTACATGCTTGAATACTCGATTGACATCTAGAAATCCTAATATTTCCAATGGTACTTTCATATCTATCTTTAGATCTTGGGAAGGAAGTAATAAGTCCTCCACAATATGATGCATCATTTTTCAAACAAATTTCAGAATGAATTATTTGATCGCTAACACCAAGCACCACCCTGCCACCCTGTTTTCTAGCCACAACTAGATGAAAGCTACAAATCCAAATATTCAAGCATCAAATTGAATATCAAAGGACCACAATCTTCCCTAGCACCACCCTACCTCCTTGTTTATAAGTAAAATGATTGAATGACCAACAACATAGGTGTTTCAATTCTTACCACTTCTCTTTTGTCCTACAATTCTTCTATGCTTCTATCTATTCTACAATTCTGCTCTGCTTCAAGTTGTTCTGCAATTCTACTCTTCATTTTGTGTATTCAACATCTGTTACTCATCTCTGAGTTTTATCTCACACTTTTCATATTATCGGTCTCACACTGCACATACTGTAATTTTCTCTTTCTTACAATTCAACTCATTTTTCATTCAGAACAACCAACCATACACATTCACTGTGTATTTATTTTATGCACTTCACACAAATTCAGTTACACCTCAAATTCCTAGGACAACAATGCTTCAGCCACTGAATCACCAACTATCCAAGAACCATGATTCGGTTCTTCTAACCGAATCGTAACTGAACACTTAATCGTAAAGATCAACAAAAGCCCTTTGATAAAATTTCCATTTAACAAGCATCGTTGGATTAAATCCACAAGGTCTTTCGTTTATCCCATATGCCCACTGGTTGTGACCATGAGCCGAATCAAAATGCGTTTCACATTTCGCATTTCAGCAATCCTGTGTTGAAGGGTCTCGACGCTCCAAGTTGCAATCCCCGAAATTGAGCCTAGCTTCGCTAGCTCCTCCCTCTCACGTGACCATCGTCGGTGACCACAACCTACACCAAAAGGCATTTTTCATTTCGTAACTTATGAACTTCATCGAGCCTGATCAACGATCGAGATCTCCAATGATCCAACGGTCCAGATCTCATTGCGATATCTCATTTTGGGATTCCTATGATGAAGGGTCTCGACACTCCAATTTGTGATCCCCGAAATGGAGCTTAGAAATTATCTCCTTCCCTTAATCCTTCGATGATGTGACCTTGTCTATGACCACATGCCAGACCTTATCGTGATTTCACATATCACAAGTTGCAAGGTTAGAGCATTTCCTTCCTTTGAATTTCCAGTCAGTGAAATGTTAATCCCTCGCCACATGTCCCTCTTGGATCAACGATTATGATCTTATTGCGATTTTGTAACTTCATGGGCCTTTGTCATGATTGATCAACGGTCCATGATCTCCCTTTGATCAATGACTCAGATTAAGTTGTGGTTTCACATTTCATGATTTCATAGGACAGAGCACCTCCTTTCTTTGAATTCCAGTTAGCGAAATGCCAATCGCTCACCATGTGTCATCTGCATCCAACGTTCTAGAACATACCTCGATCCAAAGGTCCAGATCAATTCTCAGGATTTCGCATATCACAAGTTACCACACCATTTTTCGTTGACTCCTCCAATGTGCAGGTTAGCGAAATTCTAGTCCCTTTCCACGTGTCCTTCTTGAACATGGATGGTCCTCCTACTTTCAGGATTTTGTAGGCCCGCTTCATATTTCATGTACAGATCGTGATCCTTCTTATGGATCCAATGATATTCAATCTTTGGGCTCAGATATTACGCCTGAGATCTATTCTCTTCTACTGTGTGCTCCTCCTATCTGAATTCAGATCTGACACTCATCGGGAATTTTGAATGGGATCCAACGATCACTGTTGATATTTCCATTTCCATGCCATTATCGCTGCGCCACTGATCATGTTGATCTTCACCATCAATGACAAACATGCATACTCTGCCTCTGTCTAAAAATATGCCAACAATATCCCCCTTTGGCATTGATGGCAACCCCTTGAAAATCATACAACTATACCATTGTAGCATTCTTGAAATTACCACACTTTCTCCCCCTTAACATCAATGTCAAAGAAGAAACATGCTCCCCCTGAGCTGTTGCGGTACATACTCCTCCTGTCAACTATGAGTAGCTTAGAAATACAATAGATATTCAATAAGTACTCCCCATGACCAACTGAACGGATTAGATGAAAGAATTTATAACCCCCAACTTTTGATGAAGATATCCAAAAGGTGTCGTTGCTAACAGTTTAGTAAAGATATCAGATATTTGTTATGTGGAAGGGATATAATTCAACTAAACCACTATGTTTGTAAATTTTTCTTTGAGAAAATGGTATTTTATTGGGATATGCTTAGTCTTGGAGTGAAGAACAGGGTTCTTGGAGACACTAATGGCACTAGTGTTATCATAGTGAATTGTAATCAGAATAGTATATTTTACCTTCAAATCTGCAAGAGTTTGAATCATCCACAAAATCTGAGTGCAGCAAGTAGCAACTGCAATGTACTTTGCTTCTGTAGTTGATAAGGAAATAGATCCCCGCTTCTTACTAATCCATGCTACCAATGAGTCACCCAGGAAGAAGGCACCTCCACTGGTGCTCTTTCTCTCATCCACACAATTTGCCCAATCTACATATGAATAAGCAGTTAACTGAAAATTCTGATTTTTGGGATACCACAGACCATTAGTCATTGTTCCCTTCAAGTATTTGAATATCTTTGTGACAGCTACCAAGTGACTTTGTTTAGGAGCAGACTGATAACGACCTACCATTCCAACAGCTTACATTATATCAGGACATGATGTTGTGATGTACATAAGACTGCCTATCATAAAGCGATATGTCCTTTGATCAACATCAAGTGAAATATCATCTTTATTGAGCTTGAAACCAACCACCATAGGTGTACTTAGAGGAGAGGAATCCTCCATATGAAATTTCTTCAACATCTCTTTCAAATATTTTTCTTGAGAGATAAATATTCTTGCAGAACTCTGATTTACTTGTAAACCCAAAAATTATGACAGTTCTCCTACCATGGACATCTCAAACTCTGTTTTCATAGATTTAGCAAACAACTAGACAGAGGATTCATTAGTACAGCCAAAAATAATATCATCTACATAAACCAAAACAACTAGTAATTATCACCTTTAGACGTAATGTAGAGATTGTTGTCAACAGTACCTTTCTTGAACCCTTTGTCTTGTAAAAATTTCTCCTGTCTATAATACCAAGATCATGGTCCTTGTTTCAGTCCATATAAGGCCTTCTTCAACTTGTGAACATAATCAGGATTATCTGTCAATGAGAATCCTTCAGGTTGCTCCATATATACTTCTTCCTCTAGATCTCCATTAAGAAATGTTAACTTAACATCCATCTGATAAACTTTAAAGTTCTTATGGCATGAATATGCAAGAAACATTTTGATGGCTTCCAATCTTGCCACTGGTGCAAAAGTTTCATCAAAGTCCTGACCTTCAACTTGTGCATACCCTTTACAAACCAATCTGGCTTTATTTCTAACAAATTGTCATTTTTCATTCATTTT
>SNQJ01S0006668.1:68143-102127 GCA_010110895.2 Picea sitchensis
CCGACGGTCCAGATCTCATCGTGATCTCGCGTTTCAATATTCCTGTGATGAAGGGTCTCGACACTCCAAGTTGTGATCCCCAAAATGGAGCTTATCAATTAGCTCCTTCCCTTAAGACTTCGACGATGTGACCTTGTCTATGACCAAGGGCTAGACGTTATCACGATTTCTCATATTGCAAGTTGCAAGGTTAGAGCATTTCCTTCTTTTGACTTTCCGGTCAACAAAATGTTAATCCTTCGCCACATGCCCCTCTTGGATCAACGGTCAAGATCTTATCGTGATTTTTGAATTTCACAAGCCTTCATCACCACTGATCAATAATCCACGATCTCCCTTTGATCAACGACTCAAATTAAGTCATGGTTTCACATTTTGCGATTTCATAGGATAAAGCACCTCCTTTATTTGACTTTCCATTCAGCGAAACACCAATCACTCACCATGTGTCCTCTACATCCAATTTTCCACAACATACCTCGATCCAAAGGTTCAGATCAATTCTCAGGATTTCGCATATCGCAAGTTCCCACACCATGTTCTATTGACTCCTCCAATGTGCAAGTTAGCGAAATTCTAGTCGCTTGCCCCGTGTCCTTATTGAATATGGATGGTCCTCCTACTTCCAGGATTTTGTAGGCCCGCTTCATCTTGCATGTAAATACCGTGCTCCTTCTTATGGATCCAATGACGGTCAGCCTTCGGTCTCAGATCTGATGCCTAATATATATTCTCTTCTACTGTGCACTCCTCCTATCTGAATTCATATCTGACGGTCATCAAGAATTATGAATCGGATCCAACGATCATTGTTGCTCTTCACTGTTGATCTTGTCATTGTCATTCCATTATCACTGTGCTATTGATCACGTTGATCTTAGTCATCAATGACATCGCCATCAATTACAAACACACATACTCTGCCTCTGTCTGAAAACATGCCAACAAAATCTTGTTCTGGAAAGATCCTAATGGGATTTTGTTGAGGTGTGTTAATGAAGAAGAGGAAAAACAATTTTTTTGTGATTTACATCATGGTGTTTGTGGAGGTCATCACCATTGTAAAGTTATTGCTTTCAATATTCTAAGAGCATGCTATTATTGGTTAGTATTGTTTTTAGACATATTTGTGTAGGTCAGGGCATGTGAACCATGTCAAAAGTTTCCAGGAAAGCAGAAATTTATGTCTCTGACTTTAAAGCTCATTATTTCTCATGGACCATTTCAACAGTGGGGCTTAGAATTGATTGGGAAAATAAATCCTTCGTCTTCTAGAAAACATAAGTGGATACTTGGAGCCACATATTACTTTACTAAGTGGATTGAAGCAATTCCAACTCAGAATGAAACAAACAAGGTAATCGTGGAATTTCTTGAAGGGCATATTTTTTCTAGATTTGGTTGTCCTAAGAAGCTAGTTACTGACAATGCTCAAGCTTTCAAATCAAACTATGTCGAGAAATTTCTATGCTAATGAATTTGACATAAAATTGTCAACCTGGGGCTCGTAAGCTTCAAGGTGCAATCACAATATATGCATGATGAAAGTAAGCTATCCTAATCTAATGATTGAAAAAGAAGCACACGACTAAAATTGAATTGCATGAAATAAAGGAAAGCATGAAATTGCATAAATTACACCTAATTGAGGAAACATGAAATCGAATTGCATGACATAAACAAAAGCATGAAATTGCATAAATTAAACCTGATTGAGGAAGCATGAAATTGAATTGCATGACATAAACGAAAGCATAAAATTTCATAAATTAAACCTGGTTGAGAAAGCATGAGATTAGACAAAGGAAAGATCATCTATAACATAAATAACAAATGACAAACATATGTGAGCTCACATAAAATCTATATTAAAAACTCAAAATAACAAATCTATTATAGAGAAATCGATCTAAAACATCAACTCTATTACAACATGATGAAATCCATGACTAAATCAGTATCTCAAGAGAAAAGACTAACTATGTTCTTCTTTACTTTCTCTCTTCCTCTCCTCCTCTCTTCCTCAAATGAGGAGAGAGCCCTCTTATTTATACATGAGTGCTTTGAAAATAAGATAAGCAACTCATAATTACAATTACACTTTTCTCTCAACCAATTCCACTTTCCTCTCAACCAAATTTCTATAATTACAAAATACTTATCCCTTAAAATCCTCTCCACTTTTCTCTCAACCAATTTGCTATAATTAAAAAATACTTATCCCTTCAAATCCTCTCCACTTTTATCTCAACCAATTTGCTATAATTACAAAATACTTATCCCACTTTTCTCTCACAAATTCTCTCATGATATTCCTCCTTGAAATTAGTTTGAATGATCTCCTTCAAATTTTGAAAAGATAGAGAAAACATTTGGGAATATTTTGAATACTCCTTGGTTGAAACCTTCAAATATACATACATTACAAAGCTCACATTAATATTTGAGATATATATGAAAAATATATTGATTTCTAATATTTAATCATAAATTCTCTCTTAATACTAAAATGAATAAAGTGGAAAATAATAAGGTGAAACCCAAATGTATTCATGAAAAGAGTATAATGAATGGTTGAATGAAGTGATAGAATGTGAGGAATGGAAAAATGAAAAGAGGATGGAAATGCGAAAATTCTGAGACTCAAAAAACTCCATGATCTTGATTTTTGCAATAAGTATAACATCAAATTGGTCCACTCAACTCTTTATTATCCCCAAGGAAAAGGGTTAGCAGATTCATCCAATAAAAGCCTCATAAGGATTATCAAAAAACTACTTACAGAAAACAAGAAGTCATGGGATTCCAAGTTAAAAATTTTCCTATGGGCGGATTGGATCAGCAATAATAAATCTATTGGAACTTCCCCTTTACAAATGGTGTATGGAACAGAGGTTATTTTCCCAACTCAATTGGTTTTACCTATTCTTAAATTTATGTAAGAGGAGTTAGAAGAACCGAATGATATTCAAAGGAGAGTTTCCAGATGATAGAGGTTGAGCAGGCTAGAGAAAATATGGATCCGAAAGTTATTGTTCATCTGAGAAAATTCAAAGCCATGTTTGATCAGGGAACCAAGAAATATATTTTAAAGAGGGAGATATTGTATTGAGATGGGATGCTAGAAGAGAGGATAAATCTAAACATGGTAAGTTTGAAAAATTATGGTATGGTCCTTTAAAAATAGCCAAGGTCATGGATAACAATACTTTTATCTTACATAATTTGGATGACACTGAGATTTTTGGAGGCCCAGTAAATGGGAGATTATTGAAGCATTACTTTATTTAAGATTTGTCAAAATTTTCAGTCTATACAGTAGGTTTTCTTTTGAACTCAAATAAAGACTCCATATACCCAATGGGATTATTTCTTTACAGTTTGTGTTTTAAATAAAGGATGACAGAATAGGGAAATCAGAGAATCAGAAGGATATAAAGGCATTGGTCAGTAGATCTTAAAGTTTCCTCATGAAACTTTACCCCAAGAAGGAGCCAGTGTTAGTCTCTAAATTTGTTTTTTATTAAGTGAGTATCCCTAGTCTTTGTTCCTCCTTTCTTATGGTTTTTTGTCAAAACTTGGTTTTTACCTCTTGGTTTAAAGGGTCATTTTTTTCCAATTTTTATTGCACTTTTAAATGATTTTTGGAGTTTTAAAGGTTTAGGATTTGATATGATAAATCTTCTCACGTCACTTGTCCATTCATTATTTGAATTTTCAAAAAAAAATCCTAGTTAGAAAAGGCACTACAGGAATAGCGTTATTTCAACAGCACTAGGAATAATCATAGTTTTACATGCATCATCCTGCCCTGATCGCGTCATAACTTCTTAAATTGTGATTAAAGGATCTACATGCCTCTTCATGATCTATTCTCAGGTTGATATTGCAATAATAACAACTACATATGAGGGATTGAGTTTTACCCGCCACACCTGCATCAAATCAACATGTTTGAATATCATAAATAGAAACATCATCTTCTATTTTAGTGCATCGACTATTTTTTGTAGGGATCAAATCGAAGAAAGAAGTGATTTTTAGTTCTTAACAACCCATGGGAACTGAGAATTCAAATCATCAATCTTCTCATCTTTGTTTACAAGACCATATCAACAGCATGGCACCAAAGAAAAGTGGTCATATTATCAAACTAGAGCCTGGGGGCACGGAATTACTCGAAGCATACCCTCAAATGGTGCAGAGGTTCAAAGATGTGGGCTGGTTTGACTTTTTCACAACCTTCCATGGGCATGATGAACATATTCAATTTCTAAAGCATGTAGATTTCCAGTGTACGGGAAAAGGTGGTGGAAGAAGGAGAATGTGGTTATGGAATTTGTGAATCAATTTTTAATCCCAAAGAAACAAAACCCTAACTAGAAAAAGGGAATACCAAATAGTTGGGTAAAGAAGGAATGGCATACTACCTTGCTAATCATCCATAGGTATATTACGTGTGAGGGAAGATTTTCATTGGTTTACCTTTACCATATCAGACTATTAATTCATATTAATGGTGATTATCCTCTTAATTTACCCTACTTTATGCTTAAGATTTTATCTAAAATTCCAAAGAGGGTGCAATCTGATCCTGATACATCTAAAGGTAGTCTCTTTCATCAAGGATTAATTAGGACATTGGTAATTTTCTCTTTAAATGAAGTCTAGAGATCCTAGGATTGGATAATCTAGTCTTTAAGAAACAATTTACAGTCAACTAAATCCAAAAATGAAAAAGGGAAGAAATCAACCCAATAAAAACAGACTGGTAAAGCCACTAAGTTTTTAATTAAAGAAGAATCACCTACATCTAGGGTAACTCAGGCTAGCAAGAGGAAATTACAAACTCAACAAACCATTGGAGATTTTCCTATAGGTAAATATCATGAGGAAGCTACCACTAGTTGAGGTAAGAAATCTAAACCAGATGAAGACATTGACACATTTCCTAATCCAGATATAAAGATGGAAATTGATGAAGATGAGGATTTTACTATGAGCCTAGTTCAAACTCTAGTCAAGAAGAAATGGAAATACACAAGTAAGAAGAATGAGAAAGTAAAAAAACATAGCAAAAATCCAACACTTATGCCTAAGTTCCCTAGGATAAACTCCACCAGAGTTGCCAATAAATTTAGATTAAATTCAAAGGCCATGTTTCATCCATCCATTAAAAAGGAGAATCTTATAATTATAGAGGATAATTCAGAAGATTCCAAGATAGGCATCAAAAAACAGGCAGAGACACCTTCTTTGTACAGGACTGAGAAAGAATCTGAAAACTTGAGGAAGAGACAAGAAAAGGGAGAACAGGTTTCTCAATACTCTAGCAGACCGGTGACAAGAGAAACCACTAAATCAACTTCAAAATATGAATCTACGTTTAGAGGTACAGATGTAGTTTATGATGACAAAGATGATCTTGTTGCAAAACCAGACTAGATTCTAGACCTTCCAGAGACTAGAGATTCTGATAGCCCTGAAGATGAAGATCATAGCTCTAGATTATCTTCAAGATATATGATCAAATTAAGAAAACCTCAACCTGCTATAGACCTGAATCTACCTGCACCTGTAGAGGAATATCCAAAGTTTAAATTTAAAGTTAGAAAAGAAAAAGATGGGATTAAGGAGATACATGGTATGGTAAAACAATTAAAGAAAGAGAAAGATCTGGTGGAGCAATGGAATTCCAGACAGCAAGAGAAGATAAATTATTTTAAAAGGAAAAGAAAGGAACAAAAAAAACTTCTTAAGGAGGTACGAGAATCAAATTTCAAGTTATATTGGCATAATGTTGTGTTAACAACCAAACTGAAGTAGAGAGACACCAAAGCCAGTGTTGTCATTGTACCATGATGGTTTATGAAGTTTTTTCATGCATTTTTGAATGTTTTGATGTTATTTCTCAGGGAGAAAAATATGAACAGTTCAATTCCTATATTTAGATGAAATGAAATTTTGATATTTCGGATGGAACAACTCAGTAAGATATGATTCCAAATTTTGTGGGATTTGCTAAGTTGTTGTCAAAGATATTTTGGGTTAGTTGTTGAGCCTTATACTATATTGGAATTATAAGTGCTCATTTGATTTGATTCTCATAGAAGATAGGCATTGAATAGATCCTATTACAAACTATAAACTAGAAAATATGATCCATAGTAATACTTCGGGTACTTTAAATAGACACGAGGAAGAATGTATGAGGGTCGATAAGTTGGGATTTCAGGGACCTATTTTGTAATCCACTATAAGACAGTTTATATTCCACATTAATACTAAATGACAAAGGCATGTTGATGGTCAAATTTTATTTCATTTCATGTTCTATTTATTTTCTTACTTGAAGTCATTTTTCTGTTGCAATGCATTGATTCCTTGATTTTAAGTAACAAGGTGAAAACTTTATTGTTATTAGTTATTATCTAGATTTGCCTTCAAGTACATGTTCGTGTTTCTCAATTATATTTTCAAATAAGAAATCTATATGGGGTTGACAAATTGAATTCTCTCATATTGTATTTCTTTATTTTCCTTATTGTTTGATCTATTAATGTGACTACCTTTTACTAAATCAGTGGGTTATCTTCTGGCTTTATTTTGAGTTATATGTTTACCTTGAACCCTTGAACCAACTTTTCAACCATTTTCTAAAAAACTAATTCATAAAACCCTTAAAATACCATTGCAATAACATGATGATGCCCTAGCTTGCCCTATCACAGTCAAGTGCAACTTTAGGGACTAACAGTGGGAATGACCTACATTGTCCCCTTGTGGAGGGGCAGGATTTTGGGCAACCATATGTTGTTGTTGAACCAGGAAAAGGGTTAGTTAACACTGCAGGTTGAGAGGTATCATTTAGAAATTTAGTGACTGCCTCACGATGAGGAAAATATTTCTTGTGTGTAGTGGTCTTCCTCACAAATCATGCAAGGAAACTTAGCATTATTATTCGGTTGAGTATCAACAATCTCTATAGTATCATGTTGGTTAGAATATTTCTTGGATTTACCTCTTTTTTTCTTCTTACCTTCTGGTTGTTGATATGAAGTGGATTGGACCACATTTACCTCGAAGGTTTGAGTAGGAGCAAAGTAGTCATGGTGTTTGAAATAGAACCTGGTTTCGAAGAAAGTCTTGTCGGATCGTTAGACGGGTGAGGATAATTAGGGATCATAACGTAAAGTGTGTCGGAATAAGAATAAACCAAGTCCAAATACTACGCATGGATGATAGCCTACTCCTCAGTAACAACATTTCCCATAGAAACATCACAGGAAATGGGAGGAAAGATCAACTTTGTAAACCAATCCACAAGGAGTTGGTCTGTAATTGGAGCTTTAATCAACCGTCTCCACCACCTCCACTCATGAATATGATCAAATATGTGGGTGGAAGATTATTTTCGGAGTGAGGTCAAAAGTTATGTACCGATTGCATACCATATAGAAAACTGAAAATGTGCCAGGAAGGCCATGGCAAGAGAATTAAATTTGACAAAGGAGTTACGCGGCACCTTAATATACCATTTGGTTGCTACACTTATAAGTGTTCTCTGAAAAAGTCTTAGATGAATGGAATTGTCCATCAAAGAGTTCGAAGAACACCATAAATGGAAAGTCATAACCTGATTGTTAGGGTCTTCCCCAAGTTTTTTGTCAAATTTTGAGATGTCGGACGATAATTTGGCAGGGATGGCAAGCCAAAATGAGGCATGTAGAATGGGATTGTTTTTTAAACAAGACAGATCTAACATAACAAAGAATGGTGATTTTCGGTTAGGGTTGGGATATTGGTGGTAACCATGTGGGCATGGGAACACCAATAGGACCATATCCAGGTTGCGGCAAGATGGAAAAACTAGATGGTCCTCCCATATATGATGGTTTCTCGAGTTGTCCACTCATGTAAGGTGGTTGTCCTCATTTCCCCCCTATGTACTGTGATTGAACATATGGACCCCCTACATATTTTGATTAACCTGGTGGTCCCTCGATGTATTTTTATTGAAGGGATTGTTGCATTGGAATCATGGGGTTTATGGATTGATAGGGAAAATTTCCTTGCGGAGGAATGCCCATCAGAAGAGATTATTGGTTCATCAATGGTTGGGGTTATTGGTTCATCAATGTTCCCAATAAAGAATCACTAGCAGTATGAACTACAGGAGTTGTGAAAAAAGATAAATTCCCAAGTCCTTCAAGAAAACCAAAAGATGATGGGTTCATGCCAAAGTATGGTGTAGTGGTTGAACCAAGCGGTAAATTGTAAGAAGAATAAGCATAAAAAAATCTTGTGAATGGTGGATCAGTGATTGGTAGGCTAAGTGGATCAGTAAAAAGAGGATTCACGTAAGATGAAAGGATTTCTAGGAAGGTTGTGATCGGTTCTTGAATGTTTTGGACACTTCCAGGAACTCCACTCTCGGTTTCATAAGTTTGATCTGCGATCATTCCTTGTAAGAAACATTTTTTTTAGGCTCCTGAACTGGAGGATCCATACCTTGAATACTATGAGATCTTCAATCTTGAGGTCGAATACAAAATTCAAAGAAACACACTCCTAAGAAAACTAAAATAATTCAACCAAGAAACAGTAGATTCAAGGATCTTCTGAAGATGGGATATCAAGCCTTCAATGAAGAAATGAGAAGCAATTACTGCAACCTCCATGTAGTAGCCCTTCTCGGTGCAAGAAACCCTCAGTTTCAGAGATTCAACCTCCAAGGGTAATGAGAGTGTGATATGACATCTTCCTCGGGTACCTTGGGAATTCCCCCACATTCACCTCTATAGATACGTAGGAAAGGCCACTAAGGTTACCAACTCACAATCAACCTCCGAGTGGGTATAGTCGATAGCCAGGACTGAATGTATGGGAAGAATATAAAAGTCCAAATTTCTTCCAGAGGACCAAGGATAAGTGGACCATTAGACTCTGGAGGACCCCGAACAAATTCACAATTCACAAAGTACTGAGACTAAATGAGTCAATGACACTTCAGGAAAAATCCCCAATATACGATTTGTTCACTACGATTGGTCAAGATTTGGAGGGGTAATCCTCACTGCTCTTTCGCACATGAACTCATTTTTATCCCCTATGTGAGAGGGGTTTCCTAGCTATGCTTATATGAAATTTGGATTTGTACACTCTTTAGTGCTCTATAGTTTTTTTAGTAGTCTTGGACAATTTACTCACTTTTCCTAGTCCAAAGACCCTAAGTCTCTGTTATTGTAGGTGTGCTAAAACCAAAAAATGTTCTAGTTTATCTTATTATCGTTTGGTTGATTTTAATGGATTTTACTCAGTAGGTTCACGGATATCAAACTAATGATGTGAGAGAGACTCGACCCCAATAAAATGAAAAAAGAATGAGATATAATTCGTTATTTTTGATGAATTCTATTTATGGAAAGGAGAAGAATTATATTCTTCTTAACATAAGCAAGCACTCAAAACTATGAAACTTTCAATTTCTAGGATCAAGATGATGCCAAACTACCAAGAAAATTTTTCTGAAAACTGAAATGCACATGCAAAACTAACTCTTTTCTCCAAACGTGTACCAAAACAAATTTCCTAAAGAATGCAAAAATGCATTTGTTTGATTATGTATGCAATGAGATATGAAAACTTTTTCGCTTCTTAACTTTCAAATGGAATGAAAGAGATCTATGTTCAACACAAATAAATATGAGGGAAAAAATAAATCAAACAAAGTGCACTCAAAATGATGAGAATTGAAAGAAACCAAGTAGGAGATAACTTGTTCAATCAAGGACTCAAATATGAAAAAGAGAAAGAAGACAAACACCCATGAAAATCCTCAAAACATGAGCAACAAGAAACAACATTCAAGGCTAGGTTGTGGAAAATAAGAGAGTCCTAATCATCCAGAAAAGCGATATGTTTCAATGAAGACAAAAATTCTCAAAACCAAACAACCTTTGAAAACCCTAGTTGATGAAAACTCCTAAACAATCAAGAAATCTAAAAGCTTTGCAAGACGAAGATCAGACAACTGAAAGGCAGGATGAACTGAGGGATATTGTTAACCCAAGGGGACCACAACCATGAGATATTTTCAAAATAAAGGAAGGAAATGAAATGAGTAATAACTTCCAAATTCTCAAGAAAAAAAAGTCAAAGATAAATCAAGAGACTCTGGGCAAAAACCTCTCAAAAGTAGACTAAGAAAAGTAGGGTAGAAATAGGAAAAAACACCTAAAAGAGGAGACTGGCACCCCTATTACCAAAGGAAAAGAGCACCTAGGTTCCCTATAGGAGGCTTAAGGGGAGCGTCGGTAAGCTAATGGATCCCCTTACGAGGCTTTGTGGGAGTACCAATTAAGATCATGGCACCTTGGTGTGAACTGCAAGGGAGCGCCAGTTTCTTAAAAAATATCAAAAATGGCTTCCACAAGATCAGACTCAGTAGAGACTCAGTCAATGGCTCTGTAAAATATTCAATGAGGAATAAGTAAGGGGAAATATATAATAATGAAGCATCAAACAAGCAATATCTAATCATAATAAAGGATCTAAGACGAAAAATATGAAAGACTATTCAAAGTCCTTCCCCAATGGAGTTGCCATTTTTCTGTTGTGAGAAATCTTACCCTGTAGACAGGATAATCTCCCCTTTGTACCAAGATAAAAACCCTTATCTTTGGTCCAAATACATAATTAAACAAATGGTTTCTAATGTCCCTATATATCTAACTCAATCAATCAAGCAAGAGAGAAGAAGAATGTAGTGTACCTTGTTGTGATGTTCATCCTCGCTACTCTAATCCTTAGGCTTGATCCCCCAAGATAATCAATGCAACTGAAGTCCTGCAAAGACTATAAAATGAACTCTTCCTCCTACTCTATATGATTAGACAAAGAAAATCCATCTTTGAATACTAAAACGACAATAGACAAGAAAATGTAGAACACGTGAACTTGAAGGGAATAGGACAAGTTAATATTGATTGGAAAGCCAAAGAAGGAACTTACAAATCATGTTTTATGATGCATCAATCTTCTCCAATCTCACATCATCCAGCCCTTGCAAGAACCTTGAAATCAAAATGTTGATGCTTCTCCCAAGATCAAAGGTTTGATATATGAATTCTTCCCCCCTTCACCTTAGAAATACCTTCAATATATAGGCTTGAGAGGCTAAACCACCATGAGAAAATTAGGGGGATGGTTGAGGATATGGATCCTTAATTCGGGATTTGATCCTAATATAGATCCATAGGGTAGGATTCAACAACAACAACCACATCCCAAGAGAGCTAGCCCTTAGGAAAAGGAGGAGAGTCCCATATTTTCTTATAACAAGATTGGTACCCCCCTTAGTGAGAGACAGAGTTCCATGGTGCCCCCTAAGCATGGCCAGAGGAGAATTGTCTCCCCCTCATCATAGATAGGGGAGAATCACTCTTCTAAAATTCCTAAAAATGGTCAATTTTTCCAAAAAAAAATGTATGTTTCGATTGTCAGATGATGGGGTTTCTTCTTCTTACACGACTTAGGGAGTGTGAAGAATTTATTTCATTGTATCAAGGGGTTGTGACACTTATAAAATTGAATGTGACACTAGGTAAGGTGCATATGCCACTTGCGACAATGTATGTGACACTTAACAAGGTGCATACATCACTTTGCGACACGTGCGACACTTAGGGTGTGAAAATTAAGTGTGACATTTTGACGTGTAAAACCATATTTCCCATCTTGATCACTAATTAATATTGTTTAATATTTGATTTCACACTTTTTTTTCATCTTTTTACAATGACAAAGTAAGCATGTGAGAGTTAGCTCGCATTTTTTTTTTTTTTTCTATTTTGTTTTATGTGGTATTTTGTTTGATTTTCTATTTATTTAATTGCAATAGTAACTTGATAAAGGTCCATACCTCCATCAATCCTTTTATTTAACTCAACAATACCTTAATATAGGATATAATAAACCCCCAATCGAAATCCTTTAAAATTATTTCAAAAGCTCTTAGTTGAGATTTTAACAAAACCCTCAATCAAGGTATAAATCTTGATCAAGGGTTTAAAAATAAAAAATCATGTGCCCTTTCTAAAAGATTTTCTATAGGTACAGCTTCTAGGGGGTAAACTCCCTTCATCTCTCTCATTTCAAGTGACAAGCTCGATGCCAGTGTATTCATCATTGAAACTTCTATCCAATGGCATATCATTTTCACACTTTTGGTTTCATATTATATTTTAATTTATTTTCTTCTGAAGTTTATAATTTAATTTTTTTCCATTATTATGAAGGCATGTGGATAAAAATCAGTAGAATAAAAATTACACAAAAAAAAATATTTAAAAATGTGAAATATTCATGGATGTTTACTCTTTAAAAGGGTGTTTCTATTTTTTCTATTTAGATGAATAAGAGAAAAAAAATTGTTGGGAACACAAAGGTGTTCTAAATACAATTCAAATATTAATTTGATGACTTCAAAAAATACAAATTTCCCAAAAATTAAAAAATAAGTGGGATAAACTATATTTTAAAAATTATAAATATAACATTAATTAGTTGTTGGGAACAAAATTCACTTGTTAACCTTTTCATAAAGTTACAAGGAAAAACAAATAATTAAATGAAAACTTCACATATTAAATGACATTATATTTTTTGAAAAAAATCTCATTATAAAGATAACACAATTCGCTACAAAACAAAATCACTATGCATCAAAAATATGAGAGCTTCAAATTAAAAAATATGGAAAATGTCAATTTTTTTGGTGCCACATTTCACTAGAAAGTGTGAAATGTCTTTGTAAATTCACCCATATGTGTTAAATGACTCAACCAATTTAGTTATAAGCTATGTCAAATCAACATGAACGACAAGGTATAAAATCTACCCAATCAAGAAGATAGCATAAGATAAAAATCAAAACTACAAGTACACAATATTTGGACAATC
The DNA here is from genome assembly GCA_010110895.2 of Picea sitchensis. Lineage (NCBI taxonomy): Eukaryota > Viridiplantae > Streptophyta > Pinopsida > Pinales > Pinaceae > Picea > Picea sitchensis. The sequence continues at coordinate 81,107 of SNQJ01S0006668.1, forward strand.
AAAAAATTCATAGATATATAAAAGATGAAGTATAAGTACATAACACCACTTTATCACAAAGCTAGTACAATTCAAGTTCTCCAAACCCTATCTAGTGAAACCATAATAAAACCCTAAAAACCAACTCCTCCTAGCTAAGAATCACTCCCAACCAAAGTTGGTCACTCCACCAAAGATCCTCAACATGCTAGAATCAACACTGCCAAGTCTTCCTTGACACATATACAACAATCCTTTATCACATAAGATCTCTCGACTAGCATTATTATCTTCCTTAGGGTTTACAACTTCTAGTCATGTTGTATTGCATAAGTACATGGAAAGACAACTCTACCATTGGCCTATAAATATACATGTCCATCGTAATTAACTTAGGTATTCAACTTTTAAATCAATAGAATAACCAATACCTCCATGGAACATCAACTTAGGATACAATAACTTAGTATTCTCCTAGGAAAGGCATCACACCAAGATTAAGAATCATCAAACTAGTCTCTCCATGATTTTTCCCTAGCCTCACATCCCACGAGAAAAAGGCTCCAAAATCATGCAAGGCATTATCTCCACTCTCCAACTATTATACTAGGATAGAAACCCTAGTGTGATAACAAGATAAATAATAACCATCATCATCTTCGATGTAATGTTCTTCTCTAAGGTTTACATGCATAGAAAAAACCATAGCATCACAAGAGAAAAATCTAGCATAACACAAGAGAAATCTCTCCAATAACATCCAAGACATCTCTCTCTCTCCCTATCATGTCTTATGGTTTCCTCATGAACCTTAAAATCTAGCTCCTAGCACTTCCTCATGAACCCTAGCATTTTTCTCCCTGAAAGTATTTTCCAATAAAATATAAGGAATAGAGTACATTGATGATAGTTATGACAAGAGCTCTATCCTCCCTTTATATATACAATAGGTGATGGAGGCTAGCATTAAATAAGGGTATAATTCCATAAAAGTAACCAATAAGGAAACCCCTCATGGCCTACTCTACAATACAAAGATGTGTGCATGTTAAACTAGGGTTTATCCAACTCCCAATGTGAAACACCGTCTAATCATGCTTCTTATTGAGCTCAACACCCCTCCTCAAAGATAGAGCACTCTACAATATGTTTTTAATCCAACACTCCCTCTTTCACAGTGTTCTACTATCCAAGTTTCCTCATGCAAGGTCATCCTCCTCTAACTGTGTGCAAAATTGTGTTCTCGCATGTGCCCATTGCCACTCTCATGTGCACCAGTGTGGTTGCTAAGTTACAATGTTCCTCCTCAACATATGTGTCCACATCCATCACCAACCTCCATGGAGTATGCTTTTCAACCCAAGCATCCTCGAGTTAAGTGTTTGGCATCTAAGGTGTATATCACAACATGGTCTCGAGCTCTTAGGGATAAGTTCCTAGAACTCCTCTTTCCAGGTAGGCACCTCCCCTAATTGAGCAACTGACTCCCAATTGTGATCACCCAATGGGTTAGTCATCATGACGATCAAGGTAACAACCTTTTAGGTAAGGAAATTATGCAAGTACTCTAACCAAGGTCAATCACCCACCTAAAGTAAGTCATCCATATGTCCATAATCATCATCGAGGGGCTACAAGACTTTCTACTCTTTTGGCAAGGTGAAAGACTTTTGGAGTAACACCAAAAGCTAACATTCCCTCTTTACAAGAAGAGTCTTTTCTACAAAACCAATCAACGAGTCCCTCTAATTCGAAAACATGCACCTCTATTTCCTCCATAAAACTAAAAGGATACTCCTCCATCATGATAAAACATCATACCTACTCTATAAGAGTCATCCCTACAAGTATAGGTCTGCACACCTAAGAATCTAAGCAACCATTGCTCATAAAGGTGTGTCTCTCTCCAATAAATTTGTAACTTTACCTATAGATGGTGAATATGTAAGGGGAATACAACAAAGCCACTTAGCTCACACCACAAAACTAAGCTACTCCATTTTCCACTTTGTTATGGGATACAAAATAATAACAACCATTTATGAAATTGAAGAAACATAACATTGGATCATTGTTTCCTCTTGAACTCTAAAATCACTTCAAGATAAGGAAGACATCAATAGTAACATGTCAAAAATCCAACATCCCTAAAGTTACTATCACTAAACAAATGTTTTTGGCACCATGTCAAGAGATAATAGAGATATTGTGTAAAGATAATCACATCTCCAATAATACCAATACAAGCAGATTAGATATATCAAAAGAAAAAAATGAAATTTGCATACATCTTAACTCATCAATATTGAAATATCAAGATCGAGGGAAAAAATAACAACTAATAATGGGTTATCATCGACTGTGACCATGAGAATCCCTCTCATTCACCTAAAATACTTTGGAAATTAAAGCAACAACCTCAACAAGGTCACCTCCCTCTTACTAAGAATCCCAAAGAAAGAGTATCATCATGGTCAACTCTCTCTACTTAAGAGAATTCAATAACTTGATCATTGATACTCCTCACTACTCCCATCAATTGTAAGCTTGGAATCAATCATTAATTCCACCACCATATGTTTTGAAAATATATCCAAGTTAGGTTTTCCACACCCTTCTTCAATTCTGACGCTCAAATAAAAAAATAGACATATGAATAATACAATATGAAATATCCACTATCCAAGACTAAGTACAAAGTAAAAATACACAAGATCACCAATAACTTAGCATCACACTAGTTATCACATCGATCATCAATCTCTCCACAAATGTACAACATGTACAAATACTATTGTAACATCCCTAGTTTGTATCCCTGTGAATCTTAATATAATTGTGAAAATGTGATTTAGGTTATTGAGTTGATAAGTTTTGGGTTGGAGAGCTTGTATTGATCAATATGGCCGAGGGAAAAACTATGTAAATTGTACATTGAAATGATTAATAAAAATAAAATGAAAATTGGTTGTGATATGAGAGGGACAATAATGATGGGGAGCTATTAGTCCACAAGAGATGGAGCCAAAGGGGGTCCAAGGGGAAAACCCATGTCATATTCTTAATTTTATGTGTCATTACCATCGAATCCTTGTTTGACTTATTAGACACAAAATCATTGAATTTATGTAAGAGGTTGGGTGAGGGAGTCAAATAACCTAATTATGACAGCATGGGTTGAGTACAAGCAAGCATAGGGGAAATGTGAGATTCAAGCAATCATTTTGGGGAAGAGTGAGAGTCAAGCAAGTAAGGGAGAAAAATGAAATTTTAGTGAGAAGAGGGGATATTTTTTACATGCTATTTTTTGGAAACAAGAGAGGAGTGGGGGTGTTGGTAAATACTACCATCCATGTTATCCATTGAAATATAACTTATTAGGTTGAGTTTGATGTTGAAAATTAGGTTGGGTGCATGTGACAATCTAGCGGAGCTATGAATGAATGTTGAGAATGAGGGTGTATGTCTGTAATTGAAATTTCATGTTGAGGAAATGGCTCAAAATCCTTGGGAAGGTTGTTGTGAGAACTCTTGGAACAGCTGAAAAATTCCTAGAGTCCCCCAACAATGATATTTCTTGGCCAATCAAGTGCACAGGAGCCCTGGAGGGAAGTGAGAAGTCTCGAAGGACTGCATGGTAGAGAAGGGGGATCCCATTCCTTGGATTTTGCATGTGTTGATGTGGAAAGAATTCCCTTTATCAACAGTAGGGGTTACCCCCGATTAGAGGTCCCAATTAGACCTCTCACCATTTGGAATAGGGAACCCATCCCGATTCTGGCTCGACAACCATTTCTGGTTTGGGGTTTATCGATTGTCGCCCGGTCCACCGATGAAGTTTTATAATCTAAACAATGAAATGAAACTAATATAAGATGCATGCATCTGGAGAAAAAAAAGGTAACCAGAAAGAAAACATAGAACTAGATGTGCTCCTATCAATGGCCCAGGAAATAGTTTACACGAAACATAAATGAGAGTACGAATAAGTAACTACAAACACAAAATAGTCTAGCATTTAAAAAATCATTTACAGTTCTATGCCCACAAATTTAGACAAATATTCTCTGAAGAATCGAAATAAGAATGCAAAAAACATACATGAGAATAATCTACAATATGAAGTGCATTCTTACACAACCCAAGTGTTGAGTAAAACACATCAGAATAGTCCACACACATACAATACAAGCATCAAATGTCTCCAGAAAATAGCTTGGCCAAACATGTTTATCCTCATTAAAAGTTTCAATAATAGTACATGAAAGCGCAAAGTGCCAAAAGCCACATCTCCGGATACAATTCCCCTATTTATTGAAATTCAGCTTGATTGTTGGTCTTTTTCCTTCCCCCCATGACCTTTCATTTACAAACTTTTGTCCTTATTCTCTTTGGAATGATGAGGGAATAAGGACAACATAAGTGCTCGTGATTTAATATATCATACATGATATACGTTAGTATTTTGAATTTTTTCTTTTTGTACTCATACATCATCATGGGTTAGTATGGCCGAGTTTCATAATCATTCCTTGGGGTTTCTTGGATTCCCAAGAAACAATTAAAAACTCTTGACTTTCCGCATTCAATTTCTTATTAATAAAATATGGGGTATAAAAATTTGAATTCTTATATTATGCTTCCATTTACTTATATATTCTCTTACCATTTTTTGTTATTGTTGTTACTTGGTCTTAAATCTAGTCCCTCTTGTCTCTTTTCTTGACATTCATCTACCATGAGATTTGTCCTTCATCCAATTGGTACTTGGGTGTCATTCAACACCAAATACATGAATTACCCATACATAAAATTTCAAAATATAAATTAAAATATATTTAACCATGGAAATTAATCATAATTGAGTGAGAAATTTAGATCTACTTCCCCAATTTTGATAGTTGGTGCCTTTGATTGTTGTTTCATGGATATCCCTCATTGCAATGTCATGTTATTGAATTTTTAGGCTGATGACAATATGATAGAATAAAAATTCTAAAATATATGAAGAATGGTGAGTAATAGCCTAATATATATAACTAGGAAATTGTATAGTTCAGTGATACCTTTCAAACGGTATAAGGAACATGCAAAACAGGTGTCGAAGTGAAAAGTTATGGCCAAAATATGAAATGTAGTTTTACAAGACCCGTCACTGTATCGAAGGTTGGAAGTTATTTTTTCTCTAGTGTATCGGCAATGGAAGAAGGATTAACTCCAGTATTTTTGTGTTGAAAGAAGGATTGAGCTCCAGTATGTTAGTGCCAAAAGAAGGATCAACTTCGATATGTTGACACCAAAAGAAATATTGAGCTCCAACATTTAAAGGAAGGAAAATAGATTAATTAACAAAACTAAGTATTGGACCCCTTTGCCACATCGACGAAGATGAGATGATTCTTCCAACACTAGGCATATTGGTGGAAAAATGGGTGATCTCCTTCTTTTTCTCAACAGGAAAGATATTTCTTCTACCGATAGTGAGTGTATCAACGGTTCAAAGGGATGATGAACTCCCTAAGGATTGAGATACAGTATGAAAACTTGAAAATAAAGGTTGAACAATGAGGAATATTCCAAAACCTATAACTAGGAAGTTGTATATCTCGACAAGACCTTTCCAACAATATAAAAGGCGGTTTTAACTTTTACAAGACTTACAGGTGTATCGACGCTAGAAATGGGTTTCAAAGTCAAAATTTATGGCCAAAATACAAAAGGTAGTCTTAACTTTTATGAGACTTACAAGTGTATTAGCGCTAGAAAAAATATTGCCTCCGTTGTATTGGAAAAACAAACAATATTTTCTCTAGTGGATTATAAAAAGAAACAATATTTTTGTATCGGAAAAAGAAACAATATTTCCTCTGGTGAAGGAAGACAATTGAAAAAAAAAAATTAAGTGTCCTTTTTAATGGCAAGAAACAATAAGAGCTTGATTTTTAAAAGTCCATAATTTTCTCATGCGATATCAATTGAGGTGTAATTTTTTACAACGTAGAGAGAACGAGGTGATTCTAGTGAGAGAACTTACAGCTTCAATCAATAATTTGAGTAGATTCATTTTTAATAAAGTTCACATTTAATGAGGCTTGCTTGATGGGAAATCCTTAGCAATCATTATGGCACTTCTAGACCTCGGATTTTGATTATGTAAATGGTGTTGGAATCACAATCCAGTAAAACATATATCTAGCCTATTTTTGGAGAAAAAATCCACTTTTACCAATACCCAAAATTGTGAGCAAAGGCATTTTAATGAAATTGCAGACCTCGTTCTTGCTACTCCTTTGCCCAAATTCAGTTCCATCAATTCCTACAACATCTTTGTTATATAGGATTTTAATCCATCCATTTTAACCAATTTCATACTTCAGTGGCTGAGAAATGTTATCTTGTGAAAACAACCAACTAATATTTGGAGCACTTGACCCTTTTTATGAGCTAGGAGGACCAATCCTTATCTAAGATGCAATTCATGGCTAGTATAAGTCTTGTAGTTGATCAAGGTTAGTCATAAAATAAAAAAAGGCACAAAATGTGCATGCTGGTATGGTATGCATAGTAAAAGTTTCTAGCAACACACACAAAGTCATAAATTAAAATCAATAGGCAATAAAAAGAGCACTTAATGGGTGTAGTGAAAAGGATATAAGCTAGAGGAAAAAAAGGAGAGGCCTTAAGATGTGAGTGTATTTCCAATAAACTATGTATTGACGAAGAAAAAAGAATCGTGTTGATACACTATGTATCGGTGAATAAAGAAGGATTCTGTCAATACATAGTGTATCAATGAAGATGGAGAATTTTGTTTTGATGTATCGACAGTCGAAGGAGGATTATCATCGGTGTATCGGGGGAGATTAAATGATTGATGTCAATACATGAAAATTTCACCCAATAATTTGCTAAGTATTGGCCTCACTCATGTATCAACAGCTATGGTGGGTTTCTCGCCAATGTATCGGTGTTTATAAATGTTTGGACATTGACACATATAATATGTTAAAAAAACTTGAGTGTTGGCACTAGAGATATTATCTATGTCAATATATCGATGATCAAAAGTTGTTTGGGCATCTATACACCAAAAAATTATCGAAAATATTCTAAGTGTTGCACCCACTCATGTGTTTCAATAAAAAATAGAGGATAGATGCCAATGTATCGACAACCAAAAGTTAATTGGTGCCAATACACCAAAGGCCTTTTGAAATTTTTCTAAGGGTTTCCTTATTCTGGTGCATAGGCAAGGAAAAGTTAAACTCGCCAACATTGGTTGAATCGGAGAGGAAACCTTTCCTCCATCAATATAGCCTAAGTTAGTGAGCTTGGAAGGTTTGAAAAAACTTAAGTAAAATCTTGGAAGATTCTCAATCAAGGACCAGCAAAAAAACTTAGATTTTATAACAAGATAAAAGGGTCATGAAGTATCAAAAGGAGGGACCTTATTTCTTGGTAAAATGGCTCTATAAGAAAGAAAACAAGAAAAAGGGAAGTTGTTAGTGTCATCACAACAATTGCCGACACATTGGGAGAAGCTAAAATATATGTTAGTATGCCCTAACATAGGAGCATAAATGTAGAGGGTCATATGATTACTTTTAAGATCAGAAATTTCAAAATAAATGTACAGCAGTTACCTAAATTTTTTCATCGTGGTGAGCTCATTGGTGATGCTTTCATGTTGGACAATAGATCTTATTTTTGTAAAGAGAGGATAAATTATGATGATATTCAATTCCTTAAATTGTGTCGATGATACAGGTTGGTATCTTTTTCATGGGGTTGATATAGGTTTGGGATATAAAACTATTTTCATAAGATGCATATATATTATCTCTCGGGTGTTACTCCACTACCCACGAGCGTTCGTAGCCCAAATAGAGTCACCATGGAATCACGAACCTTTCTCCACTGTTAATGAGTGTCCATAGCCCTGGTGGAGAAAGTTGCATGTCACCTAATATGGTTAATCTTTTCTTTCCATTCCTTCTTGATTTATTTGATGTATGCTTAGCATCTGGTGGATGGGGAAAGTGGTGGCCCCCACTTTATTTTAGCCTGATAGGGGATGACTGTCAGTTATTGATATTTACTTTGTATATTTGTTGCACCTGGATAAATAAAGTTATCCCTTTTTATTTTCATCCTTTAGACTTTGACACTTCACCTTTCACGCAAGCAATTTCTTTACGTGTGGATGGTTCCCCGGTTACATAGGATATTCTCACCATCCAACATGAAAGAATGTATGTTGATTAACCACTATGTTAAGTCATGTTTTGATTGTTGTCACAATATTCCAAGATAGTTTTGATTCGTGCTCAACAGAGTCCCCTAGTTCAGTTCATGAGCTAGGAAAGAGATGCAAGTTGATCTGGGCATGTTCCCAGTGCAAAGGTGACACATGTATGAGACAAATGAAGGTGAGATATATGTATGTCATTAAATATAATTAGGAATTATAAGACAAATAGAAGTTAGAGTATGAATTGCCTCCAAGGGAAAATATAATGAGGAATGAAAGAGAGCAGTCGTATTCAGAAATAAAAGATAAACTCAGCCCAAAATCTACTACAATTGAAAAATGAAACTTTGGATAAATGATGATCAAATATATGTAGTCAGAAAAGAAAAGTAAACTAAGAAATAAATCATGAATGGTAGTGTTTCCAATAACTTTAAAATGTTTAAGAATCCAAACACAACAAGAAGTTTTGCATCCTCTTGATAACACTAATCCCTGTGAAATCCTATGAGAGTATCGTTTCGTTTAGATGAGATTTGGTGATAGTGTTGGTTGAGAACTACATCTCATAGTTGATTTTTTTAATACCACCAAATCATCTTTGCAGCTATGTGCTTCAGGAAAAAAGGATTGGAAAGAGCTTCCTTTGTTACCTATTAGATTACTTTTCTCTAGCCTTGCGATGTCTCAGTTTTTCAAAATCTGTGCTTAATTATACTCTAAATCTCTCCAAGTTCTGAAACTCGTTCTAAAGTGTAATATGTTCATCTCATTGTAGTTCCAAATCAAGGGTATGGTACTAAAAATGAACTTGTACCTACATGGACAAATTGTTTGAGACATAAGATTGATTTCAACCCAAAATTTTCAGAAATGAAAGCACTTGAGAAAATCATCTACAGAAGATTGAGAATAGAATCCAAAAATATGTTTGTGAATAAATATTCCATCATATCAAATTTTATGAAGCCATATGTTTTCCTCGAGTCGTTTCCTTCTCTTCCGGTGAGCCAACACTTCAATGGTTGAGGTCAACTCCTATTGTCAATATCCCAGTATAGAGGTGGAGTAGACTTAGCTTGAATAATTGTCTATTGAGTGGAAGTTCCCTTTTAATCGGTGAACTATTTTGGATGCGGTGACCACTAGTTATACCTTGAAGTAGTGCATTTGAAAACCATTTTTTTGATCAATGTCTTAGAGGTTAGAGTACATTTATCTTAAGTCATAATTCTCTTTCCCAACTGAAAATTTTCATCAAACAATTGTTGTTAGTACTTTGCAATTGAAATGAAAGTGCAAAGCTACGTGAAACAATTTTCTTCTTGGAATTATCTTGAGTATGGGAATTCAGACTGGAAGGTGATACTTATGCAAGAAAATGTGCAATCTACTGTATGATTTGTGCTTTGTAGAGTTTTGAAATATTGTTCGTGATGAGACTCCTCAACATAATTCCCAAAAAAATGTAGATCAATGCCTTGAAGAGCTCCATTAAGAGTCTCATGACTTGGCTTAGATGTATCTACTCATTTAAAAGTTGAAAATTCCAATTCCAAAAGAAAAAGAAACATCATGATACAAAACCCCAATGAGATCAAGATGAAGGAAACCATACCAGTGAACTTCATGAGCAAAAAAAAAAAAGAACATATCAAGAGAAAACCAAATGAAAACCATTCATTCATCCAAGTCAAAATACTTCATCAGATTGTTTGAAGAGTATAGAAATAAAATGGATAATCAGATCAAGAAGGTTGAAACTAAGTCAAGAGAGCTTTAAAATATATCTCCAGACTTCAACAAGCATGAAAACATTGTAATTCAAGATACCAAATTTATTAAAGGAAGCCATATGATCTGAAAAATACTATGTAGGTCCCTTATAATGGATAATATATGATGATAAAATGATGGATTTCATCAGTTTGAAATCACAAGACCAAGGAGCAGATATCTATCTTGACACCCAATATGATTAGGAAAATTATTTGACCTTAAAATTCAAACATGGGAGCTTGTGATGAAAAAGACAAAATCAAAGTGTTTGTGTGTGTGTGTGTGTATTATGTAACCCCAAATATTTCAAGATATTCAAAATAGTCAAAGGGAAACCAACACTTGACGTTATGTTACTAGAGGTACATTCTAAAGATGAAATACAATATTTATTTTCCCCGTAAATGAACATGGATTTTATGACTAGGAAATGAATATATGTATTGAAAGTCTCATGCATATCCTCTTCATAGACCAGTAAATACTTCAATTATTATACTCAAAATACACCATTACAATAGAGTTAATATATGGTGACCATAATATACTATAGGATTTCAAATTTCTTCTGAACAAATCGATGATCTACCTTTTACATTCTTGAAATCAGCTAATCATGAAGTATTTAAGTCTATAGAAAAGCATACCTATTGAGAAGGTTTGTGACCAAATTTTAGCTCACTAGTCTGTAGATTTTAACCTTGTATATTTAATTGTTGAAAATAGATTCTTAATAAAACAGAAAAGATACAATGGAAAACACACACATTACACATAGATTTTTACCCTAGAAAACCAAACCAAGATAACCAACAACATGTTTAGAGTTGAACCTCTAATATTCTATTAATATTATCTTCATTTTTTACAATACAATACATACATATATATATATATATATAATCTCGCGCCATCCAAAACCCCTAATCCATTGACTTGGATTATTCAACAACCCTAATTCCTTAACCGGAATTAGAAAACCATCAGCAAAAACCATGTGTTGAAAAACCACTAAAAAAAGGACGCAAAAAATGCCAAAAAGAAAATTAGGGGCATTTCCCTTGAACCCCCTAGACAGGGGCAAGATATCACCTCCCTACAACCCTACTGCATGCCCGGCGCAACATGGACACTAATTCTAGTCATGCAAAGAACATAACGCATACCCAACATTCTCCCACTTGTTGTTTTATTTTCATACAGGGGGTTGCAAGGTTACATAGTCAACAATCTAGGGCAAAAATGCCCATAGATCCTCTACACCAAGATAACTTCTTAGTGCTCATAGATTTTGTTAATTAATCTGCAACATTCTTCAAAGTGTCACAAAGTGATATTGAACATAAATATGCTTTGTCTTTGGATGATGAGTCGGGTTCTTTGCCAGGAAGATTGCACTCTGACTGTCACAATTTATCCTTGCAGCTTGTTGTACCAACCCAATACCTTAACAAAAACTATCTAACCATACTACTTCCTTTATTGCATGAGTGGCTTCCATGTATTCATATTTTTTAGTTGAGAGTGCCACTATAGACTATCTTTTGCTCATCCAACTGATTTCTCCTCCAAACAGGTTAAACACATACCCACTTATAAATATTTTACAATCAATATATCCATCTGAGTCTGCATCAACAAACCCATGTATTTCCAACACTTTGCCCAATCTTGGTCTCCCTTGATAGCACAATCCATAACTATTAGTGACATGTAAATACCTTAAAACCCTCTTTACTATTGTTCAATGCTCCTTCCTTGGTATTGACATATAACTGCTCAATACTCCCACTGCATGTGCAATGTTCGGTCCAATACATACCATTATATACATCAAACTTCCAACCTCACTAGCATATGGAACACAAGACATGTCATTTTACTCTTCTTATGCCTTGGGATACTGATCCACATATAAATTTACACTTATAAGAATAGGAACCCTGGTTGCTTTACATTCATGCATATTAAACCTCTGTAACATTTTCTTAACATATTTCCTCGTATTTAACCAGATTTTTGTGTTTTCCCAATCTCTTTCAATTTCCATGCCCAAAATGAAATTTGTAGCACCAAGATCCATCATGTCAAATTTAGAGGACAATTGAGTTTTCACATCTGGATAATCTCCTTGTTGTTTACTATCAGCAACATATCATCCATATACAAGACCAAATAAATAAGATGATCATCAATTAATTTGAAATACACACAATGATTTGCTTTGCTTCTTGTGAATCCAAGTCCCAACATATAAGTATCAAATTTTTGATACCACATCCTTAGTGATTTCTTTAATCCATACAGGGATTTTTTTATCTTACATCCCAACTCTTTATTTCCCTTGACGACAAATCCTTCTAGATGCTTCATGTAGATATCTTCTTCCAAATCCGCATGTAGGAATGTTGTTTTCACATCCATATCTTCTACTTCAAAATCAAAAGCAACAACAACAGATAAAATAAATCTAATAGAAGTTAACTTGGAAATAGGAGAAAAAATCTCACCAAAGTCAATTCCCTCTACCTGGAAAAACCTTTTGCTACTAACTAAGATTTGCATTTATCCACTTTACCTTATGCATTCAACTTATTATTAAACACCCATTTGTTTCCAATTGGATTTCTTCCAGTCGAAAACTCTACTAGATCTTAGGCATCATTCTTGTCCTAGGATGCCATTTCTTCTACCATGGATTTTTTTCAAAGTTTTCCATTCTCTGAATCCACTACCTCCCTAACAGTTCTAGGATCATCATCGGTAATAGAAAAAGAAAAATTTGAATGGAAATCAGTTGGATCATACATTTTTGGTTTCCTTCTTTTCCAAACTGATCTCCTCAATATTGGAGTATGAGGATATTCTTCTTTTGATTCTTGTTCTTATCTAGAGGCTGATCCATCATCCTTCAACTCAAACTCTATTTTCTCTTGTTCTTCCTTCCTTGGTAGGAATTCCTATTTGAAAACATATTTGATTTCTCTAAATACCACACCTTGGCTATACACTACCTTCCTAGTTTCTAGGTTCCAAAACTTGTAACCTTTCATACCATCTTTATACCCAATAAAGATACACTTTTTAGCCTTTTTATCTAGCTTACTCATATTTTCCTTTGCAACATGAACATAGACATCACAACCAAATACCATAAGATGTGTGAGAGAGGTTTTCTTATCAGTCCATATCTCGTGAGGAGTCTATTCATCCAATGTTGATGAGGGTGATCGATTTACCAAGTAACATGCAATACCCACTGCCTCTGCCTAGAATTCTTGTCCTAACCTGACACCACTGAGCATGCACCTTGATTTTTCCATTAGCCTCCTATTCATACTTTCTAAAACCCCATTCTTCTAAGGTATATATGGATTAGTTTTATTCCTTTCTACTAACACATAAAATCGATTCTCCTTGTCACCATCTATCCATTTAGTTGTCAAATCAAATTTTAGACCAGGCGTTGCAAACTGTGACTGACGCTATGAACTGGTTGCAGAGGATAGTTGGAAGTTTGACAACTTGTAGGCATCCATGTGAATATTTGAAATTACCAGCATCAATCTCATAGACATCAGGTACTCCATTAGAATTTTTGGGTTGTTTGGAGGTCAGGAAAGGAGTGTGGCCACTTGTTTTCTCTTGGAGCTGCAAACTAAGACAAGGGCATTGTGAACTCATTTCCTGTAGAAGCTGCTTATAAATATTTGATCATAAATATAAAAAGGTGGTGTGGGTTTCTTTGAAAAAAAATTTGGAGGAGAATGATATCCTTATTGACTTTCTGACCAAATTTCAGCCTGACCTAGTTTTTGACTTTCTAACCAAATTCCATTCTAACCTAGTTTTGCATTTGAGAGATACAATTAAATGCCAAGATGCTTGCTGCAAACTCTCTATTTTGCATAGTTGTTGGATATTCTCCTTGTTTGACTATTTCCACCTGTCAAGGAGGGTTTGAACAAATTATCAAAGATCAGTTAGATGCTAAGGGAAACCTTCACCTAAGTTTTATCTCCATTAAATACCTCATGCAATGAGTTAGAAACAATTTATTAATGAATTCCAACAAATTCTTGAAAATTAGCAGTTTGTTGGATTCTTGTCTCTTTGATTGTTCCCACATATATACAAGGTATAGAATCCTATGAAAGAGGGGGAATTCGAATTGTAAAGTTGTTATTGACAGCCTAGGCTATAAGAGAGGAATTAGAAATCATTGAGGAGGGTTGGAGTGATAGGAAAAGGATTGTTACTATTTTGTAAACTCTCGGAATCTATATATTTGGATGGAGGATTTTTGTGTAGTCAAAGATCATCTTGTGCTCCTTTATTTGTTCATTTTATTTTTATTCTTTCTCTAATGGGATACTAATTGATAAAGGATTTATCAAGAGCTTTGTTATCACGGTTATGCAATGGATTGTTTACTGTGTATTTTGTGAAGCATCTCTTCTTGGAGAAAATCTTTATTTCTTGATTAGAAGGATCCTAATTAATGAAATTTCATACATATGAATGTGTCAATCAAGGCTGATGTGAAATTGATTGTTCATCTTGAAGTTTTTATATATTTTATTCTATTCATATTATATATATATATATTGGTTGGAGATTATGATAGCCCTTTTTGCTAGAATATAGTTTTTGGCATTTTGTGCATTAGATCAGTATTTGAACCTTATCAATTTGATCCATATTTTTTTAATATAATCACTCATCCAACTCTAAACACTCTGATGGGTATTGGGCTTACACTTATAGTATTCTAAGTGTGACTCTCGGTGCTAACATTTTTGGTGCCATTACCGGGGAGATAAGTGCTAAGTGATCTTTCCTAGGAGAACGACATAGATCCAACTCTTGATGGTAGACAAGAGAGGGACACAAAAAATTGATTGTAATCATATACCTAGAGACTTCACAATCAAAGACTCCATTGGAGGAAGGATCATGTTGATATAAAAATGAAAAGATGGAAGGGAAAAAATAGGTATCATCTCATTAGTGTTCTCCATGAACTTTTGTTCTTCTTCATTAGTTCATTACGGTCTTTCCCTTTAAATATAAAAAGGATTATCCTTTTCTTTGTTTATTTAGATGACCATAAGCCTTCATTTATATATCCTTCCTTGGAAGAAGAAGGTCTCCATTCTGCATGTATTGTAGATGTTGATCATGTCTTCTCACCTCAGCCTATTTAGAAGAACGAGGTTTATATCTCAATCCTTCCTGAACATGCTCAACCTTGTAATCATGACGATGATGAAACTGATTGATTATCTTCCTAGATCTTATCACCTACTACTATCATTATTGAGTCTTGCAATCAACTTGTTAAACCTCATTTTCATCTTATTGTTGTCCAAACTAGAATCAGAGAAAAAAATGTTTAGACCTTTAAGACTACCATCTCATCTTCATCCTTACCCTCTTTATTTCTTTGAGTATCTTCCTCGTTTGTCTAGACAGGGTCATATTACTGTTGAGAGGCATTTGGGAGCCTTTGAGAACTTTTTTATCAGTTTGAGATAGTACATGATGATGTTTCCATAAGGTTTTTTTCCAAATCATTGTTTGGGGATGTTTCTTTGTGGTCTAAGGGTTTGGGAGCTGATTCCATTGGTTCATGGATTGAGTTATATAATGCATTTTTAATATATTGGGGAGACAACAAGTCTTTTGATCAACACTTAATCGATTTTTGTGCTCAGAAGAGAAAAGAACATGAAGCTCTAGCCACCTTCAGCATGAGGTTTCATAGTTTTTATTACAACATGCCTATTGAAATTAGGCCTACTGAGGTTTTTTCCATGGTACAGTATACAATGGAACAACATCCCAATCGATTCCCATGCCTCAGAGAAAGAAAACCACCATCCTTGCAGCAAATGTTTATTGATACATAGGAAGTGAAGAGTAATATTTGAGCACGTGCACAACTCTCTTGTCAGATCTTGGACAATGTTTTGGATGAGGAAGTGTATGGATAGAAGGAAACTTATCCGAGCTTGCAATTGTTTCATCTTTCTTGCACATCATTTTCAGATCTTAATTCTTTTTATGATCTTGAAATTACTAAATCACATTTTTCCATTGTTAATGATGCAAATGTACATGGGTATAACTCATACCAACAAGATGAATTTACATATGCAATTGAGCCTTTTCCTAATTATGAGCAAAGGGATGATTATGGTTATGATGAATATCATGAGGAAGATTTTCCAGAAGGTGGTGACATTTCTGCTTTAGATAAAGTTCTTGCCCCTCATCATCTTACTGTTGACTTAGAAAATCAGTTAACATTCTTGGCTCATGATGACCTCCTTGATTATATGCTTTTAAAATTTGGTCAAGAAGTTAGGAAGGAGCTACAGGAACAAGTGAGTTTGTTCTCTTTTTCATCAATAGATGCCCAGCAAGGAGAAAGTAAACAAGAAAATAAAAAGGAACATATTTATGTATCAGCATGTATTGATTCTCCCAATATTGACTTTGTATCTGACAGTTTTAGAGAATATTTTTTAGAGGACAGTAGAGAGGAGGTTCATAAATCATATGGTCAGTCTACAATGGTTTTTTCTTTAGATAAAGTTGACCAACAATTTCAAGAAGACACTACAAATAAGTTTCTTTCCCAAGGAGATAATCAGCAGCCAAAAAATCTTTTGTTGTCCATGATTGCTTTGAAGCATGTGATATCTATGGGATGTGTCAAGGAGTTCAAGAGAATTAAAATATTGTCAGTAGAGTAGAGATTATGAAGGAGAAGCCTAGTCTTCTAATGCAGCCAGAATTCTATCATATAATTCATGATCATATAGCCATATACATGGAGTCTATTTGTTCAGAAGTTTCCTGCATTAGATATTTTTCCATGCAAGCAAGTTGCAGCTATAAGTATAAATTGCTCATAGAATTTCTGATGCATTTGTTGCATCTTTTGTGGGTTTTCTTAAAGAGTTACATGCAAAAAGTTATATTTATCAATTAGATGTTTTTATGGCTTCATTGGAAGTTTCATTATACTTGGTTAAGCAGAGTTTAGCTGGTTAGAGTAGGGTAGTGAAGGTAATAAGCTCGCTTCCCGAGAATTTGCTTTTCTTCAGTTTTAACAGTGTGATCATATTTGTAGTATGAGGTTTTCTTCCAGCAGGTCTTTCATTTTTCTTGGATAAGTGACAAGTCTTGAAGTATTTCAAAGGATTGGTTGCACAAGTTTGATACTAGATGACTCCATAGCCCAATGGATAAGGAACTAGAACTGCATGTTTTTGGCATCTCACAGAGAGCATGCCATCCCCTGTGGAGCCAGATGTTAACACATAGAATTTATTCTCCTTGTCACCTTCTATGTGTTTAGTTGTTAAATCAAATTTTGGAGTAGGCGTTGTAAACTGTGAACTCCGCTGTGAAATAGTTGCAGAGTATAGTTGGTGGTTAGACCATTTGTAGGCATCCATGTGAAAATTTGAAATTACCAGCATCAATCTCATATCCATCAGGTACTCCATGAGATTTTGTTTCTTGTTTGGAGGTCAGGAAAGGAGTGTGGCCACTTGTTTTCTCTTGGTGTTGTGAACTGAGACAGGGGCATTGCGAACTCATTTCCTGTAGCAGTTGCTTATAAATATTTGATCATAACTATAAAATGGTGATGTGGGTTTCTTTGAATTTTTTGTGGAGGAGAATGATATCCGTTTTTACTTTCTGAACAAATTTCATCCTGACCCAGTTTGGAATTTGAGAGATACAATTAAAACACCAATGTGCTTCAAACTGGCATTGCAAACTCTTTGTTTTGCATAGTTGTTGGATATTCTCATTGTTTGATTGTTGCCACTTGTCAAGGAGGGTTTGAACGAATAATCAGAGATCATTTATATTTTAAGGGACAACTGCACCTAAGTTTTATCTCCATTAAAGACCTCATGCGGTGAGTTGGAAACAATTTATTAATGACTTCCAAGAAATTCCTGAAAATTAGAAGTTTGTTGGATTCTTGTCTCTTTGATTGTTGCCACCTATCTCCAAGGTCTAGAATCCTATTCAAGAGGGGGAAT
Source organism: Picea sitchensis (assembly GCA_010110895.2). NCBI lineage: Eukaryota > Viridiplantae > Streptophyta > Pinopsida > Pinales > Pinaceae > Picea > Picea sitchensis. Next base: position 99,185 of record SNQJ01S0006668.1, read on the forward strand.
TCGAATTGTAAAGATATCATTGAAAGCCTAGGATATAAGAGAGGCATTAGAAATCATTGAGGGGGGTTGGAGTGATAGGAAAATGATTGTTACTATTTTGTAAACTCTCAGAATCTGTATATATGGATGGGGGATTCTTGTGTAGTCAAAGATCAGTTTGTGCTCCTTTCTTTGTTCATTTTATTTGTCTTCTTTCTCTAGTGGGATACTAATTGATAGAGAATTTATCAACATCTTTGTTAGCAGGTTTATGCAATGGATGATTTACTATGTATTTTGTGAGGCATCTCTTCTTGGACAAAATCTTTATTTCTTGATTAAACGGATCCTAAGTAATGAAATTTTAGCCATATTAATGTGTCAATCAAGCTTGATGTGAAATTGAATGTTCATCTTGATGTTTTTCTGTATTTTATTCTATTCATATTTCAAATATGTATTGTTTGGAGATTATGATAGCCCTTTTTTCTAGAATATAGTCTTTGGGATTTTTTGCATTAGATTTGTTGATTAAGGTTGGTTGTCATTGATGTCAACCCTTGAAGAAAGCCTCGCAGCACAAAGGTTTGGGTAATGGACCCAATATTGTTTTATGTAAATATGCCTCATTAGTGTCTTTTCATGGTTGATAAGAAGTAAATATGGATGAACTCCAAAGTGGTCCCCTTATGGTGAGAGCCCTCACGGGAAGATGCTTTGCGGAGTAAGAGAACCCATGCTTAATTGTGGAATAATTAGATGAAGGACAATGATTTTTTCAAGTAAAATATCCTATATGGATATTTATTTTCATTCCATTTTCGGTGGTATGTGGAATGTCACATAACTCCCCATAGTTAGAGAGTTATGACCATGTGAAGTTGGAGAACCTAGGTTTGGGTAATGGACCAAATCTTGTTTTATGGATAACGGTATGATTTTTGATATATTTGAAGGTAATACTATTCTATATGGATATTACATGTCATTCCATTTCTGGTGGTATGTGGAACGTCACATAACTCCTCATGGTTTGAGAGTTATGGCCTTACGAAGTTGGAGGACCCTCTTATGTCGTCAAGAAGCCCTAAAAGGTCAAAGTAGTCAAAGTGGTTTAAGAGATTTTAGAAGATAAATAATAAAGTGAAGTGATGAGTGTACTATAATTCAAATAGAATACAAAATAAATTATTTAAATAAAAAATTTAATGGAGAAATTAGAAGTGGGTTAACCCTAAAATAAGGAAAGTGGGAAAAGTGACCTAGAAGATGTTTTTAAGGAAGTTACTTGGAGAGTATAAATAAGAGGCAAGGCTCTCTAATTTAAGACACACTTGAGAATATTGAATAACTATAGGTTTATGAGGTAACCAAAGTATATCTAAGATTAATTTCTAAGGAAAGTGAAGAAAAGAAGGCCGAAATTCAAGGAAGGATAAATTATTTTGATGATTATTTCTAAGGTATGTTTTTTCAGGTCATATCACCATTTTTGAAATAACTTTTTTTCTAGAATGATTCAGACCGTGAAATTGCTATTCCATTGAGGAAACATATCCAAGTATCTGTGGTAAAAAGTTCATCTTGTGGGTCATTTTATTTTTTGAGTTACACTCCATGGAAAATAGGGTTTGTGGCTAGTCCTGAAACTAGTCAAAAATAGGTGTTTCTGGTAAAAACGTCATAACTTATTCATAATAGATCCAAATTTAGTAAGACAAAATGTGTTGGTTATAGTAAAATCTTGAGTATGTTGTGTAACAGTTTCATATCAATTCAACAAATATTCCATTTGGGGAACGCTCTACAGGGTCTCTCTCTAGAATAAGCCAGAATTCAGCAAGGTGTGTCATTTTTTCCATAAATTCTTTTATCAGAGGTTCCAAGTAGTGAAACCTAGAGGAATTGCATAAAACACACTGAATAACATTGTGTATAAGTTTCAAATATTTATTCAGTACAAGTACAAATTTATGATTATTTCAAGTTAGGGTTGTTGACTAATCCAAAACTAGTCTTGTGAGACTAAAGCAACGTTTGATGAAAATGATAGTCTTTTGTTGTTAAAGTTAAGGAAGTTTTGAAGGTATGTGAACATATACACCAGGTCTATTATAGAGTTACAAATCATATTTGGATGATGAAATTGAAGAGGGATTTTGGTTGAGGTACAAGTTGGGTACAAGGTTGAGACAAGTAGTTGATGAGTTGGCACATACATGAGGTGNGTCATAGTTGATGAGTACTTGAAACATGATTGTTACATACTTGGTACATGGTGTTTTGTACTTTTTTATGGTACAGGTTGATTACAGATTGTTTGGTACAGTTTGGTGCATGGTTGATGCACTTGTTTATGGTACAGGTTGATGCATGTTTGATGCATGGTTCAAGTTTATTGGTACATGTTTATAGTGGTATATCTCATAGTGATAGTGTGACAGTGGTTCCATCATTCTACTTCTACTTCAGGGCAGTTAGATGGGGCAAGGACAAGTGGTTCTAGACACCTTTCGATTGTAGACTCCTTCTAGTTGTAGCCAGATAATTAGGGAGTTGGAGCTTCCCTCAGGTTGTAGCCTGAGAAACTAGGGGGTTGGAGACTCCTTCCAGTTCTAGCTGGAAAACAAAGGAAGTTGGTGCTTCCAATGAGTGTAATTCTTCAAGACATATAAGATAAAGCATTCTGTGGTTTTTTCCTAATTTGGGTTTCCACGCAAAACACGGGTGTATTGTGTATGTGTGTGATTGTTCATTTCTTATTGCTCATTATTGGATAATAATTCTAAATTGATATAACACTTGGATTATTTGGAGAAAAAGGATTATAATTATGCTATTACTAATTCACCCCCACTCTCAGTATTCTAACAATTGGTATTAGAGCAGGTTCCTTCAGAAATTAGTTTAACCACTGAAAGGTAGATCATGGAGAGTACCAACTCATATAAAAATGGAATACCA